>LR754335.1:0-22858 GCA_902729485.2 Mus minutoides | reverse complement strand
ATGAACCCACACATCTTGGGTCACCTTATCTTCGACAAGGGAGCTAAAACTATCCAGTGGAAAAAAGACAGCATTTTCAATAAATGGTGCTGGCACAACTGGCGGTCAACATGCAGAAGAATGCGAATTGATCCATTCCTTTCTCCTTGTACAAAGCTCAAGTCTAAGTGGATCAAAGACCTCCACATTAAACCAGAGAGACTGAAATTCATAGGGGAGAAAGTGGGGAAAACCCTTGAAGATTTGGGCACAGGGGTAAAATTCCTCAACAGAACACCAATGGCCTGTGCTATAAGATCACAAATCGACAAATGGGACCTTATAAAATTGCAAAGCTTCTGTTAAGCAAAAGATACTGTCAATAAGACAAAAAGGCCACCAACGGATTGGGAAAGAATTATTACCAATCCTAAATCTGATAATTACATAATGAGCCACCAAATGCAGACACTACTGCACACACCATCAGGATATTGCTGAAGGGACCCTGATATAGCTGTCTCCTGGCAGGCTTTGACAGTCCCTGACAAATACAGAAGTGGATGCTTACAACCATCTATAGGGCAGAACACAGGGTCCCCAATGTAGGAGCTAGATTGTACCCAAGAGCTGTAGGGGTCTGCAACCCTATAGATGGAACAACAATATGAACTAATCAGAACCCCCAGAGCTCATGTCTCTAGCTGCATATGTATTAGAAGATGGCTTAGTTGGCCATTATTCGGGAGGAAAGGCCCCTGGTCTAGCAATGTTTATATGCCCCAGTACAGGGGAATGCCAGGGCCAAATAGTGGGAGGGGGAGGGTAGGGGAGCAGGGCAGGGGGTGGGTATCTGGGACTTTTGGGATAACACTTGAAATGTAAATGAAGAATTTCTCTAATAAAAAAAAACTGGAGAGAAAAAAAAAAGAATCTCATTTATAAAAAAAGAATGTAAAGACCACCTACTGGTTTCAGTAGTTGAGTGTGATTCAGTTTTCAAGTGCTTGCACACTCTTGTATATCTCACAAGACCCTGGATTTCAACCCTGGAGCTACCAAAAACAGGAAGAAAAAATATAGCACTTCACTGGAAGTCAAAGTCCACATGGGGACCTTCATAAGCACAGGGAGGCAGCCACGATCTCTATGGGGGTGGGTGGGAACACACCTGGGGTCTGTGTGCTAAGACCGACCAAAGGCTAGTGATGGTTTGAGGATCACAGGAATCCCACATATTCTGGAGTAGCAAAGGCCACTGAATCAGTCCTGGGTAAGAAAGTGGACTTTCAGATGAAGATCTGGCTGAAAGTAACCCCAGAAAAGGCTGTCCACAGGACTATAGAGATGTAGGCCTAATGCCTACCTCTTTTGTTCCTCCTACATCTGCAATCACCAGGCTCCATGTATAAGGACCCAACATGTTCATGAGGACCCCTGAGAGGTAGGAGTTATTTGCCCTATGATGCAGGTGAAGAGCTAATGACAAAGGCCAACCTAGTCCTGTGCCTAGGACTCTCTTAGAAGCCATTGCTTTCCTTCTAGAGCTCTCTAACAATGGAACACATTTCATCCTTGTGGTCTCTTCCTGTACTCATGCTGTTTGGCTGCTATGTTCCCTGAATCTTTGTAACAGCTAAACCAAGAGGTCCATGGCTATTAACTGGGCATAGCAATAACTCCTTGCCTCCATCCCTATGGACCATGGAACCGCCTACCCTCTGACTCTTGTCCCTCTGGCCAAGCCACAGTAAGTGTCTGAACATGGGAGTGACCTATACTGAACATTATCCTGCTCCCCAATTCAGCTTTATATGGTGGAATGCATAGACAGTTGAGAAGTAGTAGTGAGGTTGTTGTTCAACTCTCATTATTCACCAATGTCTAAAATAATGTCTTCTGCTGGTAGCCAGAATGTCAAAAGCAACCCTCCAGTGGTGACAAAATAGTCAAGGCCAGCCAGAGTCTGTCCTGCCCTCAGCATATTTATGCCTCTCCTAGGATCCTTTGGTCAATGTCATCATCTTAGAGCACTGAAAATCCTCAGTGTCTATCAGGGTTGGAGCATCAGGGCCAGGCATCTGTCACTACAGTTTCCACTGTGACACCTACTTTCCTTCCAAGGCACTTTCTGAATGCCTGGATGGCCAAGCCTTCAGCAGTTTTGCCAGATTGAGGATCTAGCTAACTGGAGCCAACCTCTGCAGCACTTGCTCCTTCAGGGTTCCCCATCTGACACCTAGAGGTACACAATGTCTCTTGTTTGAGTAAATAGTTTCCTTGAGCCCAGGGAAGGAATCAGCCTGGCAGTATACAACATGCTGACTGGTCAGAACCCATTCTTCCATTAGCAGGGTAGCAGGGTAGATTCTCATGAACATTTACATCTCTGTGAGGAGAACCAGGTCAGACAAACCTGCTCTCATGTACACATGTATAAATTGTTCCTTTCTATCCAAGGGATCCACAACATCTTCCCACAAAAGGCTGGTACATGCTCAATTGTTTCAGAAAGACAAGAAACAGGAAGTAAGTGTTGAGGAGGGAGGGGAAAGTCAAATGAGTTTCCCTAATACAACTGAGAAGAGATGCACTTCAAGAAGTGTAAACAAAGAGGAAGCAGGTGGGTAACAAGCATATATATGCCATACTGGCACAATACTCAGTCCCACACAATACTCAGTGGGGGAACATGAATGCCAGACTGACGAGGTCAGTTTCATATCACTCTGCAGACTCTTCTAGAAGTGCACGAGTTAACACATAACATAAACCAACCAGTCTCCCCTCAATCAGGTGTCACTTTGCTCCTCAATCCCTAATGTTGTTAGTCAACTAACCTGATTTGAGATATAATCACACTCAATAGGAAGGAACATAAGCCAAGATGATAACAAAATGAATTAATCTGCAAAAGATTGCCTTCCTTCCATTCCTAAGAGATCAATGCCCCTAGTCTCCAGACCTAGGGGAAGTCTGGTCTGCTATATCCTCAATGAGGCAACTACTGGGAGATATATCAGGAAAGACTAGCTAGCTCATTCTATAGACTGACTTCTCCTGCAGCCTCCTCAAAGGCCTGAGGGTGAGGAGACTAGGAGAACTCATAGGTCCCATAAGATCTTCCAGCTGGGCTCAGGAATGAGCCAATCCTCTCCGCTGACATTTAAGTAGTAATAGATGGTAAGAGACATCACCCCAGCTTGACTCTCTAGTGGTGGGAGCCTCACTAGAATGAAGTCTAGTGAAGTCTCCTGCAGAATGGACACTCACTCCTAAGTTAAGCCAGAGATCCCCTTCCCCAGGCTCCCAGGCTCATAGTAGTTCCCAGTGGCATCTGGGTGTCCAGGAGTTTGGGAAGCTCAGCTTCATCCCCAGTCTTTGCCATTTCTTACCCAAGCTGAGGCCCCCATTTTAGCCTACATTAGTAACCTAACACCTCTGAGTTTCATCTGCCTGAACAGCATTCACACACCCCAGCAGCAAGGTGGAACTCAAGAGTCACACAAGACATCCAGGAGCAAAGCCAATACTGTCACAGGCAGAAGCCAGCTTCAGCAGGGTATGCTCATCTTCCCAAAACTAGCCTTGAAATATCTTTGATTCCCCATTCTATTGAAGATAAATCTGGCCCTGAGAAAGGATGGTCACAGAGAACTGAACAATTTCAACACAGGCACCCAGTAAAAGTATGCAGAAAGCCCCATGTTCAGGTACCTGGGTCCATCTCATCTTCCCTCTCTCCTTCCTTCCTTGAAGATACCTCAACTGGCTTGTTGGTGTCATGTGCTTTTTCACAGCTCCTTCAGGCCTCAGGCTTTAGGTTCCCAAACACAAAAAAAAACACTGACTGGGAAGACAGATGGCTGGGCCTCTGACTTTGGGCAAGGAGCTTCATAGTGATAAATCCCAAATTCCTTTGCCAACAAAAAAAAAAAAAGGACATCTTGCCTAGGTTAGGAAAATGGCACAGAAAAATCTAGTATCTAGCATATAATACGACTTTGATTAATGATAGCCATGATGGTCATTTGTATTCTGTTTCTGCACTCAGAGAGGTTATGCAACGTGTCCAATGCTACACAAATCTTAAACAGAGAAGCAAGAATATGATAATGTCACTTGGAAACTATGTTGTTACTCACCAGGTTAGCAGGTTTACCCACTGGCATAGGAAAAGCCTGAATATTTGTGGCAGAGTGCAGACACGAGTACGTGGGGCAGGAACCATAGGCACTGGACTTGTGTACTCTAGGGGTCTCCACTTTAACATCTTCAGAGAAGTCAAAAAATTTCTGAATATTAAAAAAAAAAAACAGTGATCCAGAATAAAAGAAAGAAGGGGAGAAAGAAAGGAAAAGGCAGCTACCATCTGGGGCAAAGCTCAGCAATTAAGTGATTGGTGTGAAAGTATAAGAATTGGAATTCAGATTCCCATAAAACCATGTAAATGCCTGGTGGGTGTGGTGGCCCATCTTATGGTGAGGGGAATAGGAAAACCCATGTGCCTCGTAAGATCATCCTCTCTGATTGACATTCAAAGTGGTCAATAGGTGACAATAGACATCCCAGCTTGACTCTCCAGCCCCCAAGATTCAAGCCTTAGAAGAGGCAGACAGGGAATCCCCAAGGCAATCTGGCTAGCAAAACTAGCCATATTGGCAAACTCTGGGTTTGATTAAGAGACCCTGCATCATTGAATAAGGTGGAACAGTAAAGGTTGATTCCCAACATTAACCTTGGGCCTCCACATGTACATGCACATACACATGTCCCTATATCCATTCATATATGCGCCCACATCCAAAAACATGCATATACAAACATGCACAATGTAACACATACACATACAGAAAAAAAAGAGGGGAAAAAGGGGAAGGAGAGAAGTAGAAGAGAGAGGGAGAGAAAAAACAGCTAGAAACAGAAAACCAATGGAGAGGCCACTATTGTACCAGTATGGGCAGGGTAGCAAGTATGAAGACAATAAGGTAGAAAAATGGGTAGAGATCCAATCACTGTAGGAATCCAAGAGGGGTTCCAGGTAAAAGAATTTTTTGGCTGGCCAGACTATGGGACCATGAGAAGTGAGGGGGTCTCCTTTTTACCCCACACTTATCTGATCCCTTTAGGCAATTTATGAGGTTTATGAAGACACCTCACCATGCAGGCCTCACTTTGAATGGCCTTGAGTCAAACTCATGGGTGGGGTAACAAAGAATGTAGGCAAAGACAGACAGTATTACATCCATGCCCATCTGCCATCTTCTAAGAGGCCCTGCAGGGAGAAAAGGGTGAGAGGACAAACAGCAGGGGAGCAAAAAAAAAAAAAAAAAAAAAACAGTCCTGGGAAGGACAGGGAAGAGACAGGTGGGTAGTAGGAACAGCTGCTAACCTGAAGACTTTTGGCAGGTGGTGCCACAAGCCATTCTGGGACCAGTGTTATCTTCACTGTCCTTACTGCAGGTGGAAATCAGCTCCAGCTGCTCTGCCTCCTACGTTGTCACCTAAACCTTGGGGCTAGTGTCATCAGAAGTGGAAATGTTTGTGGTCCTGTCTATATAACTGAATTATGTCCCTTCTTCCCAGGTACACAGTAAGCCAATCACAAATATCTGGAAGGAAGGAAATATACATCTTATAGTCCTGAAAGCTAAGCCTGCTTTTTTTTTTTTGTTTTTTTTTTTTCAACTTTTATTAGATATTTTCTTCATTTACATTTCAAGTGTTATCCAGAAAGTTCCCTATATCCTCCCCCCTCCTGGCCCTGCTACCCTACCCACCCGCTCCCACCCCCTGGCCCCGGCGTTCCCCTGTATTGGGGCAAATAAAGTCTGCATAACCAAGGGGCCTCTCTTCCCACTGATGGCCAACTAGGCCATCCTCTTCTATATATGCAGCTAGAGACACGAGCCCAGGGGGTACTAGTTAGTTCANCTTTCTCTAGCTCCTTCTTCCTTGGGAACCCTGTGTTCCATCTAAAAGCTGACCGTGAGCTTCCACCTCCATGTTTGCCAGGGATTGGTATGTTTTCCCCCGAGACCGCTATATCCGGGCCCTTTCAGCACCATCTTGCTGGCATATGATATAGTGTCTATGTTTGGTGACTGATTGTGGGATGGATCCCTGGCAGCCGTAGTCGTTGGGACCATCCTTTGGATTGACTAAGCCTGCTTTTGCTCATGACATCCTTTGCTATCTACTCTCATCCAAAGGGTGGCTTCAAAATTAGTACAGCTTCATTACTACCAGAGCTGTACTAATCTTTCAGGCTGGAGGCACAGATGGTGCCTGTTGCCTGATTAAGTCTCTTTTTAACCACCATGGTTTTCTTCAGGAAGTCCACCAGAGTAGTATGGATGTTGACCAACCAAATGTGTCCACATCCATGGAGATATCGCAACCAACATGGAGATGACTTTTTGCTTTGGGGTTGTGTTTTAATCTAGGATTTGATTCTGCAGAGCTCTGGGACTCTGGGAAACTTACTATTCTCTCTGAATCTCCAGATCCTTATCCATGAGGCAGAACTAGGACATGGCCTCAGGCCCAAAAGGGTTTTGCAGTGATAAGTATGTTCATCAGAATCACCTAGTTAGATTATCCTGACAGTGCGGAGCAGTTTCCTGTCCTCTAATCTGTTCAACCTGCACCCACAGGGCTGTCTCTGATCCTTCTCTTTACTATTCCTCTGATTCTTGGTACTGAGAATGTATATGTAGCAGCTGTCCTACTACCCATGCTATGACGCAGTGTCAAGTATGGTTTTTTTTACCCATCTTCCTAACTTGGGACAGCTCCACCACGCCTAGAGTAAAAGGTGACTAAAAGCAGTATATGGGATTGGTTATCACCTTCATGAGTGTGGTAGATGAGGTCCCTCCTACCTGGAGGCAGGAGGATCATGAGATGGGTTCAGAGATATCATCCAGGCCCTCCAAATCTGCCGAGTTAATAAAAAGAGTTTTGAGAGGCCAGATAGGCTGAGGGAAAATTCAGATTACATAAAGGAGAAGAATGTGAACTTCCTAGGTCCCTGGAATGAAGGAATCAATGAATCAGTGAATAAGCAGACAAATTTTACAGCAGGTTGCCACCAGCAACCAAGAGGAGCAAGAACAAAGCTCTTTGTTGAACAACATGGTTCACCAAAATAGTGACCACCAAGATATTGAAGAAGTGGAGGATGAAGGTAACGAGATCTGGGCCAAGTCTTCCCCTCTGGTGTGGTCACTTAATTCTCCCAATACTCCTAACCCTGAATTGGCAGAGAAGAAGACAGGCTCAGGGGAGTTCAATCACTTGCTCAAAGTCACAGTCAGTGAAGTCAGAGCCTGTTGCAAACCTGTCTCCTGCCACTACAGTTCAGCTCCTTGCTGCCACACTCCTGCCTCATGCAGAGCTCAAGCCCTTTATTCCCAGCACCTGATTGATGAGTCAGGGCAGCACTCTCCCTGTTCCCCAGTGGTAGGGCCATTCTGTGCTGCTCCAAGCAGGGGTTCCCCCAAAACTTCTAACACCCCAGCACCTAACTGTGCTAGCAGAATGTCTCCTCCTCCAACTCACCCACGCCTCCCTTTGAGGCCTGCTGAAGCCCAGAATTAGATAAAGGCCCTGAGGAAGCAGTGTAACTGAACATATCTCCCTCCCTGGGATCATTTCTGACAAAGCAAAGCAAAGCAAAGCAAAGCAAAGCAAAGCAAAGCAAAATAAATAAAATAAAAAAGGAAGCAGCTATTTCAAAGTTGATGGCAATAGTTTCTTTCAGCCCACATTTCCCTTTTGAAAGAACTTAGAGCAGAAAACAAGATCCCTCAGCAATCAGTGCGGAGGGGTAAGTGACTTTTCCCTCTCTAGAGGGAACAAAAATGTCCAAGAAAAAATGTCCAGAGGGGGGAAAAAAGCAGAATTCTGTGTTGAGGAGCCAGCTCAACTGGTAAAGGTGCCTGCTGAACATTTCTGGGAACCTGAGTCCAATCCTTATAACCAAGATAAAAAGAAAATAATTGATTCCGCAAAATTGTCCTCTGACCTCCTGTTCCCCATCAAACACACACACACACACTGTGGGAGGGGCACACATCTGGTCAGGCATTGGAACTGCCCTGTAACTCCAACTGTTCAGAATGCTGAGGCAAGAGGAAACAGTTCAAGGCCTATTTTGGTTATAGGTAATTCAAGGCAAACCTAGAACTTGTTAAGAGCCTGTCTTATGATAAAAGAGGGGAAGATGGGTGGCAGAACATTTATTTAACATGAATGAAGCCTGGATTCCATCTGCACCAGTGAAAAAAAAGTAAAATATGACAAAATAAAAACAATTATCTGACTTCTGGGCCAGGAAACATGACAGTTGGGACGGGCTATTCCCTCCTATGCCACAGTACAGTCCATTTGCTACCAGTGGTTATTGCTTTGGCAATTTTGCATTTCTTCTTTCTAAATTCTGTTTTTGAAATTTCATCCATAGATGTATGTTTAATATTCATCTGTCTGTCTGTCTCAATGTTCCATGCACACATGCATATCACAGAACAGTTGAACTCAGACAACTTTTGGAAGTTCAAATTGAGACTGGATCTCTCTTGTTTCTGCTGTTGTACTTATAGTCCTAGCCAGCTGACCCACAAGCTTCACTACCCTTGTCCTGTCTCTTACTTCCATCTCCCTAGCTCAGGAACTGCAGGTACATGCCAACACATCCATATTTTTCATGTGTTCCAGAGAATAAACTCATGTTGTCAGGATTAAGCAACCAGCACATTTACCCACACTAATCCTCAGCCCATGTCCAGTTTGTTCATTTGTTTGTTCATTTACATAATGAAAAATAATTAAAATATCATTCAAAGGTAATTTAAAAAGAGAACATATGGACCGGGCAGTGGTGACACACACCTTTAATCCCAGCACTCGGGAGGCAGAGGCAGGCAGATTTCTGAGTTCAAGGCCAGCCTGGTCTACAAAGTGAGTTCCAGGACAGCCAGGGCTATACAGAAAAACCCTATCTTGAAAAAACAAACAAACAAAAAAACCAGACAAATGAGAGAGAGAGAGAGAGAGAAAGAGAGAGAGAGAGAGAAATGACATAATGAGAATCAACAAAATATTTTTAAAGCAACACTCAAGCTCTCTGGATTATAGATTTCCTTTCTGTGACTGTCTGGAGAGGGCTACAGCTAGTAGCCAGTAAGCACCCAAGGCCCCCTACAGATCTTTAGAGGATCGTCTGGGGGTTATTGTGTTTCATTTTTAATTTCAGAAGTTCCTGCGTGCCCCAAATATCTGTCTGCCTACCCTTTTTCTTGCTTCTCCCATCCTGGGTACAGGCTTAGACTGTTCAGAACAAGTGGTGCTTAATTCACTGAGGTAGATGCCAAGGGAGGCAGAGGTAGAACTAAGCTGGGCTTCGCTGCTAAGGTATTACACACAGCCCTGGGAAATAAATTCCATAAATAGAATCTGGGCAGAGACCATTAAAAGTGTTGGTCCAACATCACTTTATAAGACAGAATGCTGACAGGCCACTGCAGGTCGGCTGGCCCTTGGTGTTGGTCTGAGGTCCCTGTTGATGCATAAACCAGTTCATTTTTCCCATTTTCAGTGCCGAGCCCTAAAACACACAGAAGGCCCTTCTCTTGCCTGCTAACTGCTGAAGATGGGGGCCGGGGGGATGTGGATGTTGGAGGTACAGAGGCTGCTCACATGTTATCTGCCTCCTGGGCCCTATCCCAGGTTAGGTTAACAGTGTCTGCAATACAAGTGTGAAAGTGAACACAGAACATTCCAGAGGAAGTGAGAGCAGCAGAGAGAATGCTGTACAGAGTGCTCTGATATAGTTTAATGTATTTTAGCCTTCAAAAAGACAACACTGAGGACAGGAGATGTGGCTCAATGCTACAGTACCTGCCTAACATCCACAGGCCTTCGGTTGAATCCCAGGCACTGCAAGGAAAAATAAAATCAGTGTGACTTCTCAACACTGGGAAGAAGACTGAAAAGGCTACAGTGAAATCCAAAGACTTCATCTGAACAGTGTAATGGCCAAAGTGTAAGGAGTGGGGGTCAAGATAGCTCAGCCAGTAACGGTACTTTATTGCCAAGCCTGGGACCCAAAGAAGAGAAGTCGAGCCGTGGTGGCACACGCCTTTAATCCCAGCACTTGGAAAGCAGAGGCAGGCAGATATCTGAATTCGAGGCCTGCCTGGTCTACAGAGTTCCAGGACAGCCAAGGCTATACAGAAAAACCCTGTCTTGAAAAATACAAAAACCAAAAAACAACAGATGTCCTGATGGACAGACACACACACAAACACACACACACACACACCATACATACATACATACATACATACATACATACATACATACATACACACATACGTATGCACACACACGCATGCACAGAATGTCCAAGTATAACGTGAGGTAGAGTTCTGCAGGGCTTTACAGCCAAGGGCTTATGGTCAAGATAACCTGAAAAAGATACACACAAGATATACATTCGAGAGAGGAAAAGACTGAACATATGGGATGATGTTGGGTTGTGGGTAAGAGGTGAGTTCCCAGTACTCCACTGATACAGTCACCCATCTACAGAAGGGCCTCAGTGAGAACATAGACACTATGCTTTGTTCATCAACATGTTCCTAATTATAAACGCCTAATAAATATGACATATGGAAAAGGTTTTAATGACAGGGAAAATGCTTTTATATCATGTAAGAAAAAAACAAGAAACGAGGGAGTAGATTGATGGAAGAGAGCTTACCTTGTAAGCATGATTTTGATTCCTCCAAAGCCAATGTTTTTAAAAAATAGAAAGCCAAGGGTGGTGCTACATGTTTACAATCTTTTTTTTGTTTTGTTTTTCTTTTTGTTGTTTTTTGGTTTTTGTTTTTTAAGACAGGGTTTCTCTGTATAGAAACCCTGGCTGTCCTGAAACTCACTTTGTAAACCAGGCTGGCCTTGAACTCAGAAATCTGCCTACCTCTGCCTCCCAAGTGCTGGGATTAAAGGTGTATGCCACCATGCCCAGCACATGTTTGTAATCTAAGAATTGAAACGGCAAGACAGGAAGATCTCTGGGCTTGCTAAGTGGGATGGGATGTCCACTGGCCTCCATACACAGGTACACGTGCACTTACACACACACACTCACACACACACACACACACACACACACACACACACACACACACACACACACACACACACACCAATATGTACAATATATTTACCCCCCCAAAAGGGGCAAGAAATGAAAAAGAAATACACTGAGGGAATATGTGCAGGTGTAGCTTGGTAGCAACATTCATTCAGAAAGCCCATGGTTCAATCTCAAACACTACAATGGAGGAATAAGAGAACCAAACTACATGTAGGAGAAACAAGGACAGAAGATATTACTTAAAAGTCTTAAACTATGAGCCGAGCAGTGGTGGTGCACACCTTTAATCTCAGCACTTGGGAGGCAGAGACAGGTAGATCTTTGAGTTCAAAAACAGCATGGTCTACAGATCAAGTTCCAGAACAGCCAGGGCTACACAGAGAAAACCTGCCTCAAAAAATAAAATAAAATGAAATAAAATAAAACCCCAAAACAAAACAAAACAAAAAAACCCTCAACTATGGCTGGACCCCGAGTGGTGAGTTTAATGTTTTTGACAAAAGTAATCTATGAGTTGGTATCATTAAAACAACAAAATGGGGCCAGGCGTGGTGGCACACACCTTTTTTTTTTTTTCTCTCTTTATTAGATATTTTCTTCATTTACATTTCAAATGTTATCCAGAAATTTCCCCTTACCCTCCCGCATCCCCGCCCTGCTCCCCTACCCACCCCCTCCCACATAATGGCCCTGGCGTTCCCCTGTACTGGGGCATATAGAGTCTGTATGACCAAGGGGCCTCTCCTCCCAATAATGGCCAGCTAGGCCATCTTCTTCCATATATGCAGCTAGACACATGAGCGCAGGGAGAACTAGTTAGTTCATGTTATTCTTCCACCTATAGGGTTGAAGACCCCTTCAGCTCCTTGGGTACTTTCTCTAGCTCCTTCCATGGGTGTCCTGTGTTCCAACTAATAGCTGACTGTGAGCAACCACTTTTGTGTTTGCTCAGCACTGGTATAGCCTCCCATGAGACAGCTATATAAGGTCCCTTATAACATTATCTTGCTGGCATATGCTATAGTGTTTATTTTGGTGGCTGATTATGGGAAGGATCCCTGGCAGCCACCGTCTTCCTTCATAAGAGTTACACCAAGATATTTTATTTTGTTAGTGACTATTGTGAAGGGTGATGTTTCTCTGATCTCTTTCTCAGCCAGTTTATCCTTTGTATAGAGAAAGGCCATTGATTTGTTTGAGTTGATTCTATATCCAGCTACTGCACTAAAGCTGTACATCAGGTTTAGGAGTTCTCTGGTGGAGTTTTGGGGGTCACTTATATATACTATCATATCATCTGCAAATAGTGATAATTTGAGTTCTTCCTTTCCAATTTGTATCCCCTTGACCTCCTTTCATTGTCGTATCGCTCTGGCTAGGACTTCAAGTACTATATTGAATAGGTAGGGAGAAAGTGGGCAGCCTTGTCTGGTCCCTGATTTTAGTGGGATTGCTTCCAGTTTCTCTCCATTTAGTTTGATGTTGGCCACTGGTTTGCTGTAGATTGCTTTTATCATGTTTAGGTAAGGGCCTTGAATTCCTAATCTTTTCAAGACCTTTATCAAGAATGGGTGTTGGATTTTGTCAAATGCTTTCTCAGCATCTAAGGAGATGATCATGTGGTTTTTATCTTTGAGTTTGTTTATATAGTGTATTACATTGATGGATTTCCGTATATTAAACCATCCCTGCATTCCTGGGATGAAGCCTACTTGGTCATGATGGATGATCGTTTTGATGTGTTCTTGGATTCGGTTGGCGAGAATTTTGTTGAGTATTTTTGCATCGATATTCATGAGGGAAATTGGTCTGAAGTTCTCTATCTTTGTTGTGCCTTTATGGGGTTTAGGTATCATAGTAATTGTGGCTTCATAAAATGAATTGGGTAATGTACCTTCAGATTCTATTTTGTTGAATAGTTTGAGAAGAACTGGAACTAGGTCTTCTTTGAAGGTCTGATAGAACTCTGCAATAAACCCATCTAGTCCTGGGCTCTTTTTGGTTGGGAGACTATTTATGACTGCTTCTATTTCTTTAGGAGATATAGGGCTGTTTAGGTCATTAATCTGATCCTGGTTTAACTTTGGAACTTGGTATCTGTCTAGAAAGTTATCCATTTCATCCAGATTTTCGAATTTTTTAGAATATAACCTTTTGTAGAAGGATCTGATGGTGTTTTGAATTTCCTCAGGATCTGTTGTTATGTCTCCCTTTTCCTTTTTGATTTTGTTAATTTGGATGCTATCCCTGTGCCCTCTAGTTAGTCTGGCCAAGGGTTTGTCTATCTTGTTGACTTTTTCAAAGAGCCAGCTCCTGGTTTGATTGATTCTTTGGATAGTTCTTTTTGTTTCCACATGGTTGATTTCACCCCTGAGTTTGATTATTTCCTGCCGTCTACTCCTCTTAGGTGAATTTGCTTCCATTTGTTCTAGAGCTTGCAGATGTGCTGCCAAGCTACTGGTATATGCTCTCTCCATTTTTTTTTTTTTTGTAGGAACTCAGAGCTATGTGTTTACCTCTCAGGAATGCTTTCATTGTGTCCCATAAGTTTGGGTATGTTGTGGCTTCATTTTCATTAAACTCTAGAAAGTCTTTAATTTCTTTCTTTATTTCTTCCTTGACCAAGGTATCATTGAGTAGAATGTTGCTCAGTTTCCACGTGAATGATGGTGTTCTGCTACTTATGTTGTTATTGAAGATCAGCCTTAGTCCATGGTGATCTGATAGGATGCATGGGACAATNTGATGCTCATATCTATGGTTCCTGATTTTTTTCCTATGGTTTCTATCTCCAGGGTTATCTCCTTTTGGTTTTTCTTAATTGTTTCTACTTCCATTTTTAGGTCCTGGATGGTTTTGTTCCATTCCATCACCTGTTTGGTATTGTTTTCCTGTAACTCTCTACGTATTTCCTCTTTAAATGCTTCTAGTTGTTTATCTGTATTTTCCTGTACCTCTCTAAGTTTTTCCTCTTTAAATGCTTCTACTTGTTTATCTGCGTTTTCCTGTATTTCCTTCTTGTAGTCCTCCATCATCATCCTGACGAGTGACTTCATATCCATGTCCTGTTTTTCTGGTGTGCTGTTGTATCTAGGACTTGATGGGGTGGGTGAGTTTGGATCTGGTGATGCCAAGTACCCTTGGATTCTGTTGCTTCTGTTCTTATGCTTACCTCCTGCCATCTCTAGCCAAGGAGACCTGGTGTTGGTGCAGGCCAGAAGGGAGAGTCTGAAATGGTCTGGGCCTTTATCTCTGTCCTGGCTGGTGACTCAGGTCGCACGGGATTGGGCAGGAACAGATGCTGCATTCAGCTGCTCACCTGTGGTCCCAAGACAGCCTGGGGAGTCCTGTGGTCCCAAGACAGCCTGGGGAGTCCTGTGGTCCCAAGACAGCCTGGGGAGTCCCGCAGAGAGTGTGCAGAGCCTGTGCCCGAGCCCTGGGCTGGTGTGGGTGCACTGGACCAGACCGGAAGGGGAAGGGAGAGTCTGTCCTGTGCTGGGTCTTTAACTCTGTCCTGGCTGGTGACTCAGGTCGCATGGGATTGGGCAGGAACAGATGCTGCGTTCAGCTGCTCACCTGTGGTCCCAAGACAGCCTGGGGAGTCCTGCGGAGAGTGCGCAGAGCCTGTGCCCGAGCCCTGGGCTGGTGCGGGTGCACCAGCGGCACACACCTTTAATCCCAGCACTTGGGAGGCAGAGGCAGGCGGATTTCTGAGTTCGAGGCCAGCCTGGTCTACAGAGTGAGTTCCAGGACAGCCAGGGCTATACAGAGAAACCCTGTCTCGAAAAACCAAAAAAAGAACGAACGAACGAACGAAAGAAAGAAAGAAAGAAAGAGAAAAGAAAAGAAAAGAAAAGAAAAGAAAAGAAAAGAAAAGAAAAGAAAACAAAAGAAGAGAAAAGAAAAGAAAAGAAAAGAAAAATTGGGGAAGACCATATGACATGGCTAGGAACATAATCCTCCCACAGACATTCCTATGGCCAGCTGTAAGAGGAGGAAATGTGCCACCTCAGACCTACAGAACCAAGATCTTTCAAATTCTCTTCCTTGAATCCCATGGGACCCAAGATAAGGTATGGTGTGGGTTCAATTGAGCCTTTTTAAGAAGTTAGGTGGGAGTCCTATCCTCTAGTAACTCAAAATATGCCCCTACTTGGAAGTAGGGTTTTTAATAAAAGTAATGAACTTTAATTAGAATCATTAGGATAGATCTTAAGCCAAAAGAACTGGCACTTTTATAGAAAAGGGAGACTTGAACACACAAACCTATTCATATGAAGAAGCAAAGATGGGAGATACATTTACCAGGCAGCACAAAAGTCATCGAACTGCCAGAAGCTGGGAGGGAATGTTTATAGGGAGGATCAGCTCTAATAACCTTGAAATTAAATTCCCAGTCTTCAGAATCATGAGATAATAAGTGCCTTCTTTGAAGCTGAGTAGTGTGTGGCGTTTTGTTACAGCACCTCTGGCAAACTGATACAGTGAGAGAAATTTCCCTTGGAGTTGCTTAGCAAGTCCCTTGTCTATAGGATTTCTAGAAAATGTGAACAGTGGAGTTTCAAATTTGGTTTTAGTTTTAGCTCTGAAATAAAGTTTTATACAGAAACACAAGTATAGAAAGTAACTAAGGCCTGGTCAGGTAGATACCTGGCAAGAATCCCACACACTTTGTACAGAGTAGCCTCTGACAACCTGAAGTCTAAATCATCTAAACCCCTGCCAGAACCCCATCCCAAGAATTGCCAAAGCAGAAACCCACTGACCAACTGCACAAAGCATCTCCTGAGTGCAAAGCCCAGGTTATTCCTTCAAGAGCACTAATCCTGTCAATAAGGAAATAAGAAGGACCTGGATCCTAGAGTTGATCCACCTTAATCCTCGCAGTGTGCCACTGTACACATGTCACCTGATGCTCTAGACCTACCACATCTAAAATTATCTTGCCCTCCAAGGACAAGCAGATGCTGCGCTTTATCAGAGCACAGTTAAGTGGTAGAATAACAGATGTGATGGGCCCTTATCACCCCAAGGTTGGCAGTGACGTCCACAGACACTTGGTTACCCTGGTAATAAAATCAAGAGCTCACTGCCAGTCTGACAGCCTGAAAGGCACTGGGTCAGAGGAACATAGAAGACTCATGTGATTGTTCCCTCTGGCCTACAGACCCCTCTAGGAGCTCAAAGTCACCAAGTAATAAAGTAAAAATTCTCTATAGTAACTGTGGAAACCAGCCTTCATTCACTGAGTGTTTGGAGGTTTTGAGAGGACTTTTGGGGTTTTTTTTGTTGTTGCATTTTTCTTGTTGGCTTGGTTTTTTTCTTCTTTTACTAAAAAATAAATTTTAATTAACTTACTTATAGGTATGAATGTTCTGTGTGCACGTATGTCTGTATACCATGTGCATGCCTGATACCCAAGGAAGCTAGAAGTATCAAATCCCCTTGAACTGGAGTTTCAGCCAGTTGAGAAGCTGCCATATGGATGCTAATAGTTGAACCCTAGCAGCCAGTGCTCTTAACCACTGAGCCATCTTTCCAGTCCCAGCTGTGTTGTTCTCTTTTGTTTTGTTCTAATAGTGTCTCAATGCATAGGCCATTCTAGCCTCAAACTTGTGGCAATCCTCTACAGCCTCTACTGCTTGAATTCTGAGATTGTACTTGTGTGCTATCAAGCCATACTTACTTAAGTCTGTAATAATAACAATTGCATGCTTTCTTTTACAAATAAAATTCAGACCCCATGCGCCAGACTCAGGGACATAAGTAAGTTTAAGAAAACCTCCTAGTCAGAAAAGGGGTCTGGACAGGAAGGGTATGATGTTTTCGAGTCTTGTGTGGCATATTGCACATATGTTGATAGTAGGTAGATACATGGGGACTTATGGATAGGAGCAGGTACTCCATGAAAAGGAGGGCTCAGGTAATTCCAATCTCTGGGACACTGAACCCACTTGTAGAATTAATAACAGCTAATTCAAAGTAGTCAGTATGGATTGGGGTCTTCCTGATAGTGAATCTATCTTTCCCTCTGGGAACATCACCAACTAAGCACTGCTGCTCCGAGAAAAGTTAATCCTTTGTTATGTGGTTATCTCCATTTCTCCAGCCTTCCTGCCCAGGAGTGCTGGGGCACATGGTGACACACTAAGCACAGTAGCTATTTTCTTTCAATAGTCTCCTTACAAGTGCCACTCCTGCTGGGGTTAGGGAAGGCTTTGATTTATTATATAGCTTTTGGATACTTCCTTCAGAAATACTGCCAAATGGTGAAATAGTCAACCCTTTCACTCAAGTCCTTGTTTACTTTTTTTAAATAAAAGAATAAAGTATGAAATGATCCTGAGCTAAATAAATAAAAACGCCACACATTTGCCCAAGCAGAACCATCTGTGTCACTGAGAAATATTTGCAGTTCTCAACAATCTTTTATCTTTAAGATGACGTTTTCAGTCTTTCAAGCTTTGGACATTCTGAGAACTTTGATTTGGGTCCTCTAACAAATTTACATGAACAATTAGCCTATTAACTAATAAAACTGGAATTGAGCCCCATCCTTATCTCTCATGCAGCTGTGACTGCAATCTCTTAGCTCATGTCTGGGGCTCACATGAAAAGCAGATGCAAACAGGAAGGAATCCCTGTCTTAATACTTATTACTGCCAATCACTGTTCTGGTGTCTTGCCAAGAGAGTAAGATACAGCCAGCACTTCATCTGTCCATCAACCCATCCATCCTTCCACCCATCTGTTCTTTTCTCCATCCACCTCACTGTACCACAGTAAAGATTCAAATGGAGAGAAAGTGTGGTGGTTCAGGTCCTTGAAAAAACTCATATAACAATATTATGGGAGGTTAAGAAAGATGCTACTTCTTCCAGGAATGTTCTAATGGGTGGAACTGTTTGCCACTATTCTCAAACTCAACAACTGGTCCCTCACTATCATAAAATGTTCTGTAAGGTATCACATCTCTGTGTTAGTCATTGTCTTGTGCTCAGCCATGATCACGCTTCAGGGGAACAAGAATATGTTTTGCCTGGTGGGTTGTGCCCTGGTGGGTGGCACATAGCAAATACAAAATAAGTATTACTGACTAAGTAGGTAAGTGTGCACTGCACAACATACAAGACACGATAAAGAGAAAGATGGAAACATCTGTTCCTTGGAGTGAATAATGAGTTTCCATGATCTAGTACTAGTTGGAGCATAGGGCCCAATGTTTGCTGATGGTAATAGGTAATGGAAAGTTATAGTTCAAAACCAATGGATTATACTGTCCTAGGTAGGTCAATCAGCCCTGAGACCCTGCCCACTAATTATAAACTGGAAAAGGAGTTTTATATAATATGCCCCCAGTTCCTTGAGTTAGGGAATCTCTACAAAGCTAACATCACTGTGTTAAGTACTCAAGTTGCAGCTTTACAAGGTCATGGGCTGATCCAGGAGCCCAGGTCTGCCTTCCTAAACAGTGCACAAAAGACCATGGCTTGGTGCATATCACCATGCTAATATTGCTAATCTTTGAGAATAAGAGTAGGAAAGGCGTTAAATTAGATACTTTCAAGTTTAAACCGTTAAACCTAAACTTTCATAACTTTAAGTCAAATACATTAGCTAAAGTTAAATTTACTCACAGCAAACACATCATAACTTTTTAAAAAAGAGTACTAATTTAAAATATTTTGTATCAATCTTCATCCAGCCAATAATTTATAAGCATAGTATTCTATTGTGTGGCAAGCAGTACTTGAGGAGTAAAGAGGTAAAATACAGCCACTTTTTTTTTTTTAGATATTTTCTTATTTTACATTTCAAATGCTATCCTGAAAGTTCCCTATACCCTTCCCCCCGCCCTTCTCCCCTACCCACCCACTCCCACTTCTTGGCTCTGGCATTCCCCTGTATCGGGGCATATAAAGTTTGCAATACCAAGGGGCCTCTCTTCCCGATGATGGTCGACTAGGCCATCTTCTAATACATACGCAGCTAGAGACAAGAGTTCTGGTTAGTTCATATTGTTGTTCCTCTTATAGGGTTGCAGACCCCTTCAGCTCCTGGGGTACTTTCTCTAACTTCTCCATTGGGGGCCCTGTGTTCCATCATATAAATGACTGTGAGCATCCACTTCTGTATTTGCCAGGCACTGGCATAGCCTATACGAAACAGTGGGAAAAAGACAGCATTTTCAACAAATGGTGCTGGCAAAACTGGTGGTTATCATGTAGAAGAATGCAAATTAATTAGGGTCCCTTCAGCAAACTCTTGTTGGCATATGCAATAGGGTCTGGGTTTAGTGACTGATTATGGTATGGATCCCTGGTGGAGTAGTCTCTGGATAGTCCAACCTTTCGTCTTAGCTCCAAACTTAGTCTCTGTAACTCCTTTCATGGGTATTTTGTTCCCTATTCTAAGGAGGAATGAAGTATCCACATGCTGGTCTTCCTTCTTCTTGATTTTCTTGTGCTTTGCAATTTGTATTTTGGGTATTCTAAGATTCTGTGCTAATATCCACTTATCACTGAGTGCATATCTAGTGACTTCTTTTGTGATTGGGTTACCTCACTAAGGATGATATCCTCCAGATACATCCATTTGCCCAAGAATTTCATAAATTCATTGTTTTTAATAGCAGCGTAATACTCCATTGTGTAAATGTACCACATTTTCTGTATACATTCTTCTGTTGAGGGACATCCAGTTTCTTTCCAGCTTCTGGCTATTATAAATAAGGCTGCTGTGAACATAGTGGAGCATGTGTTCTTATTACCAGTTGGAACATCTTCTGGTTGTATGCCCAGGAGAGGTATTGCTGGATCCTCAGGTGGTACTATGTCCAATTTTTCAAGGAACCGCCAGACTGACTTCCAGAGTGGTTGTACAAGCTTGCAATCCCACCAGCAATGGAGGAGTGTTCCTCTTTCTCCACATCCTTGCCAGCATCTGCTACCACCTGAATTTTTGATCTTAGCCATTCTGACTGGTGTGAGGTGGAATCTCAGGGTTGTTTTGATTTGCATTTCCCTGATGATTAAGGAAGTTGAACATTTTTTCAGGTGCTTCTCAGCCATTCCATATCCTCAGTTGAAAATTCTTTGTTTAGCTCTGTATCCCATTTTTAATGGAGTTATTTGACTTTCTGGAGTCCAGCTTCTTGAACTCTTTGTATATATTGGATATTAGTCCCCTCAGATTTAGGATTGGTAAAAATCCTTTCCTAATCTGTTGGTGGCCTTTTTGTCTTCTTTTTTTAAAATTATTTTTTCTTTATTAGATATTTTCTTCATTTACATTTCAAGTGTTATCCAGAAAGTTCCTCATACCCTCCCCCATCCCCGCCCTGCTCCCCTACCCACCCCCTCCCACGTAATGGCCCTGGCGTTCCCCTGTACTGGGGCATATAGAGTCTGCATGACCAAGGGGCCTCTCTTCCCAATGATGGCCAACTAGGCCATCTTCTTCCATATATGCAGCTAGAGACATGAGCACAGGGGGAACTAGTTAGTTCATGTTATTCTTCCACCTATAGGGTTGAAGACCCCTTCAGCTCCTTGGGTACTTTCTCTAGCTCCTTCCTTGGGAGTCCTGTGTTCCAACTAATAGNGATTTAGGATTGGTAAAGATCCTTTCCCAATCTGTTGGTGGCCCTTTTGTCTTATTGACAGTATCTTTTGCCTTACAGAAGCTTTATGAGGTCCCATTTGTCAATTCTTGATCTTACAACACAAGCTATTGCTGTTCTGTTTAGGAATTTTTCCCCTGTGCCTATATTTTCGAGGGTTTTCCCCACTTTCTCCTCTATAAATTTCAGTGTCTCTGGTTTTATGTGGAGGTCTTTGATCCACTTAGACTTGAGCTTTGTACAAGAAGATAAGAATGTATCAATTTGCATTCTTCTACATGATAACCACCAGTTTTGCCAGCACCATTTGTTGAAAATGCTGTCTTTTTTCCACTGGATGGTTTTAGCTCCCTTGTCAAAGATCAAGTGACCATAGATGTGTGGATTCATTTCTGGGTCTTCAATTCTATTCCATTGGTCTACATGTCTGTTGCTGTACCAGTACTATGCAGTTTTTATCACAATCGCTCTGTAGTACAGCTTAATGTCAGGCATGGAGGAAATACAGCCACTTCTAACCCAGAGCAGTTGGTTCAGTAGAGATGACAAAAAATATACAAGTAAATGAACAAATGAAGAAGACTTCAAATGGGGTTATGAACAGAGACCATTCAATAAACAGCTCTACATGAAAGAATACAATTATAGCAGACTCTCCTTTAGATGGCTCCCTGTTAGAGGTGATGTTTAGTCTGGGACCTTAAAGTCCTCTGGCAAAACAAAGTGTGGGCATGAACATTCTAGGTAGAGAGAATAGCTAGGGCGAAGGCCCCAGAGCTGAAAGCAAGCTTGAAGAAACACAGGACAATAAAGTGTCCAGAGCATCTGTGAATGGAGGAGGGAGAGACCCAAGGGCACTGAGGATGGACTGCAGAAGGCAAGGTAGAAACTGTGATGCCAAGAGACTGTGTTCTCCTATGGAAAAAGATATCATCTAGCCTTTCACCAAGGTCTACCAAAAATTCACACTTCCTTTGACCACAAAAGTATACAATGCCCACAGTGATATTTGCAGTGCCTGGGACTTGTTACCAACAGAAACTGCAAATCTACTCAGATTGTATGTAATTGCTGCAGATATCCAAAAATACCACTTACACTCATCACAGATGCAAATACACAATAGCTATTAATCAACTGTTAGACCTTGTTATTTCAAGCATTAATAAAAAAGCACATACATTTCTAAATTTTACATTGTAAAAGTATTTAATAACTGTATATGAAAAGAACTTGTTTCCTTGGTAACTCTGTTATTCTATTTTGCATATGAAAAAAGTATTATTCTGAAAAGGGGTCCTCAGGCTTCACCCCAGCCAAAGCTTTTTGTCACCCATGACCTACCACCCACAGGTCAGAGTTAGAGGTTCATTCCAAGCAGAGTAGAAAAATGAATGTGGGGTGGGGGTGCAACAGAGGAGTAATTGTTAGTTTCTAACGTCATCTGGGGGGCTGGGTAGAGAGGATCTGTGGCTGCCCAAGGCAATGCTGAAGGCAGGAGAAGTCTGTGGCTTTTAGTAACCACTGTTCTAAATGATTCTAAGGAGGCAGCATCTCAGGGTCTTTGTCAGCTTGACTCCTTTCTCTCATGAACAGCCTTCCCACTGCACCACTCCACACTGCCCAGTTGGCCCTTTTCAGTGCCTGTCTTGGGACATCTTCCCAGGAAGCTTCAGAAAATGAGCTCATGTGTCCACAAGAAAAACAAACTTGGTGTTTGCCACTGTTTGGTTTGTGTATTGGTCTAGAAAAGAAATGGGATTTTTATGTAAGAAAGCTTTCCAGCAGGACCCCAGCAACTGCTGGGCAAACACCACAGCGACAGACTATAAACAGGCAAAAGGCCCAACTCCTGGCCCAGGCCCATATGTGACAGACCCTCTGCTTACATCCGCCCTCTTGTTTTTTCCAGCGTCTTCCCCACTGCATCAACACACAGAGGCTTTTCAACACTCTCTCAGAGAACCGAGAGTCATTTTCACACGGAGGTCTGGTTCTCATACCCATGGTTACAGGCTCTACCAAGAGACTTGTGAAAGGACTTAAACTGGGCTGGAGCTGTTGGGTGAGAGTCCATGGTCCAAAAGACT
>LR753515.1:199347-290184 GCA_902729485.2 Mus minutoides | reverse complement strand
ATATATATATATATATATATATATATATATATATATATATATATCAGAGAGCTACAGAATATGACACTTAAAGATCTTTTATTAACATAAGGTTTTCATGAGAGTGAGATGTCTGCTCCTGGAAGCATCCCCATTTAACTTCAAAGACGATGATGAGCACTAAAGAATGCCTTATGGTATTTGCTTCAAATGTGGCAAGCTGCCACTGGGCAAAAAACTGCCCTTGCCTCATCTAATATCAATATGCTGTCTAAGATATAGACAGCAGTGTAGTCCCTAAATGATGTGCGATAAAAGCCATCAAAGCGGTAGCCGTCCCCTCCATCCTGCCCCGGACTATAGTCAGGGTAAGATGCTCACATAGGAGCTTTCAAGATGGCGGCTCCTGCCAAACTGGCAACACCAGGACACACCTGCAACCTGCCGTCGTCATGAGAGCTGTCCACGATGGCGCAACTCCTTTCCTGCCCCTGCGTGCAGCTTCAGTGAAATACCACTGCAGTGGCTGTCGACAGTGGAGAAACGTTCTTTCCTGTCTAGGCCTACAGACTTGGTAAAATACCACTGTAGCTGCTGTCCCACGGGAGCTGTCCAAAGAGGCTGCGCCTCCTCTCCAGCTCCCGGGGCAGCGCCGCCTCTGCCAAAGCTGCTATAGCCAGGAAGGACTTTCCATCCTAACCCATGGGCTGGATGCAAGGAAAAGGGTGTGAGAAAAAAAAAAGCTATCAATTCCTGAGCAGGAAAAACTCACCAATCCCTGAATTTCCCACAAATGATAGAAAATGATTTAAGTACAGAACTCTAAACTCACCAAGATAGACTAAATAATAGAATACTTTATCTGTTTCCAAATACAAATGGACCAAATGGACTCACTGAACATTGTGAGTGCAATTTTACTTGATAAATCTTTATAGGTATTTTTATTGTATAAAGTGTATTAATAAGGGAATGAGCTCTTTATTGGACTAAAAGGGAGAGATGTTGGGGGATGGTTTCTCAGATGCTGATTTCTGTGTGCTGGTGCAGTATGTATTTAATCTCAGAAAGAGTTTCTACCCTGTCTTTGATTATTCAGTTCCCAGATAAAATCCCAGCACTCGGGAGGCAGAGGCAGGCGGATTTCTGAGTTCGAGGCCAGCCTGGTCTACAAAAGTGAGTTCCAGGACAGCCAGGGCTATACAGAGAAACCCTGTCTCAAAAAACCAAAAAAAAAAAAAAAAAAAAAAAGTGAGTTCCAGGACAGAAAGGGCTATACAGAGAAACCCTGTCTCGAAAAAAAAAAAAAATTAAATAAATATAGATGGGCAGGGAAAAAGGGGAGACAGGACTTTAGATCCTGTCTAAGGGGGTCTCAGAGAGAACAGGATTATACTCATGAGTCACCACACCTGCTCTGGCTTTTCCTTTTCCTTTTCCTTAGGATTTAGCTTTATTTGTTTATTTACTCAGGTCCTCTGGAAAACCAATAAGATCTGTTAACTTCTAAGCCATCTCTCCAGGCCCCACCTTTCAATTTTGTTGTTGTTGTTGTTGTTGTTGTTGTTGTTGTTTAAAGCATTTTGCAGCCAAGCAAGATGGTGGATGCCTTTAATCCCAGGACTCAGGAGGCAGAAACAGGTGGATTTCTGAGTTTGAGACCAGCATAGTCTACAAAGACTTCTAGGATAGTTCCAGGCTACAAAGAGAAACCCTATCTCAAAAAAACCAAACCAAAAGGCAAAAGCATTTTTCTCTCTGGTGCAGACTGTATTCAAATTCCTGAGTACAGGTGTGGGTCTGTGTTCCTTCTGGCTTCTGGAGTGTGCAAACACCTCTCGGGCAGACTAAATTGGAGGGCACTAGGCTACATCCCATCCTCACTGCAGTGGGGTGTCAGATGGGGGCCCCAGACTGGGCGACAAGGCAGTTTGAGGCAAAAGAGGCAGGGGTTCTCAAACTCCCAGGTGTCTAGTCGCCAGTGGGAACCATACATTGTCAGACTAAGGGGCCTTATGGGCCAGCCATGAGCATGGGCCTGGGGAGGGCAAAGGTGGAGGTAGGGTGGGAACAACACTCTGGTGGCACAGCTCTGTATGACAAAGGCATTCCCCCCACCCCCACAGTTCTTGATGGGAGAGATAGTCCTTGTTAGTCCAAACTATTTATTGTTCATTGTGGAAAATGGGTGCTAATGACTTAATCAGGGTAGACCAGAGATTGAATATCTTTTGCAGGAAGGAATGTCCAGGAAGGGAAGGCGACTGGCTAAATCTCAGGGCTACCCATCTCAAGAACTTTGTGCTCTGTGCTATGGGACTAGTGGTCACGATATGCATGTAGGGTGTTGTGGTCAAGAGTTCCAGGACAGGAACCAGGTCAGAGAAATAATACCATTCTACCAAGGGTTCTGAATACACTCTACCTGCCCAGTTTTTGTCTGGTGACACAGTTTCACTTGCCCATGTTATTTTATTGGTGTTTTGCTGGCATTTATGTCTGTGTGAGAGTGTCAGATATTGGAGTTAGAGCTGCCATTGTAAGACTCTGATGAGCCTTAATTACCAAGGACCCTCTGAGTGAGTCACAGGGAGCTGGAATCAATCGATGTAAAAGTAAGAGGACTTTATTGTTCCAGTGTGCTGGGGTCATCACAGACCTGCAGGAAAAGCAGTGGCCTTGGGCGGGCAGTCTTTTCTGCCAGTTTTTATACAGTTTTCAGGGGTAGAATAGAGCAACAGCTACTAGGCACAATGTGATTGGCAGAACAATGTGACTTTTTTTTTTTTTTTTTCCGAGACAGGGTTTCTCTGTGTAGCCCTGGCTGTCGTGGAACTCACTCTGTAGACCAGGCTGGCCTCGAACTCAGAAATCCACCTGCCTCTGCCTCCCGAGTAATGGAATTAAAGGCATGCACCACCACGCTGGGCACAATGTGACTTTTAAACTGACTGACTGGTCCATAAGGAATGAAGTAGCAAAGGCTTTCGTTATCTGTGAATGGCTAATGGTTGGTCTGCCCTGAGGAATTTGTCTATATAAGTGTTCTGAGCTTGCTTCTCTGCAGGTTGGTCCCCCGCTGTGGTCTGAGGAATGTAATTAGCCACTCCCTTCCGGAGGGGAGGGATGCCTGTGTGCTCTACAACCTTTCACTTCCAGGAGGAGAGAGGTCTGGTGGAATTTTCCAAAGTTCCTAAGCTGACCTCTTTACCATGAGAGTGCTGGGAATAGAACTCAGGTTCTTCGGAAGAACAGTGCTCTTCTAGGACTCCTCACAAAAGAGATAGCTATTCAGGAGCTTATAGAATGCCAAATAGATTGGACCAGAAAAAAAAATCCTTCCACCACATAATAATCAAAGCACTAAATGTACAGAACAAAAAAGAATATTAAAAAAGAAAAGAGAAAAAGGCCAAATAGGGGCTGTAGAGATGGCTTAATGGTTAAGAGCACTGACTGCCCTTTCAGAGGTACTGACATATTCCTAGCAACAATGTGGTGGCTCACAATCATCTATAGTGGGATCTGATGCCTGCTTCTGGTGTGTCTGAAAAAATAGGGACAGTGTACTCACATACATAAAATTTAAAAAAAAAGGCAGACCTATCAGAATTACAACTTTTCAACAGAGACTCTGAAAGCCAGAAGGTCCTGAACAGACAAGAGACAACAGATGTGCTCATTGTTGTGTTATGCAGCCCTCAAGACTCTGGTTGGTTTGGGTACTGTGTATTTAGATGTTGATGTTTCTATGCTCAGATAGATATCCCATTGCATTTGGAGGATGGTCTGGTCAGCCTTCTCTGGTCTTTATGTTATGTAAAAACTGTTTTTCATCACCCCTGTTTGGTTAATAAAAGAGCTGATCAACCAATTAGCTGGGCAGAAGAGAATAGGGTGGGACTTCTGATTCCAGTGGGGGGTGGTCCCAAAGAGACCAGAGAGAAGAGACCAGAAGGGTGTGAGGTCATGGGAGGGACCAGGAGTATTTATCATGAGGTCATGATGAAAGGATTGTCATGAGGACAAACATGGACCAGAGTGAGCCAGGGAAAGATCAGATGGCAAGTAATGGGCCTTTGAGCCGGGCGTGATGTTGCATTTCTTTAATTCCAGCACTTGTGAGGCAGAGGCAGGCAGATTTCTGAGTCTGAGGTCAGCCTGGTCTACAAAGTGAGTTCCAGGACAGCCAGGGCTATACAGAGAAACCCTGTCTTGACAAACAAACAAACAAACAAACAAACAAACAAACAAACAGATTTCTGTGTCTGAGTATTTTGCATGCATGTCTATATTTGCACATGTGTGGTTGGTGTCTGCAGAGGTCAGAAGACAGCATTAGATTTCCTGTAACTGGAGTTGCATACTATTGTGAGCTGCCATGTGGGTGATAGGAACCGAACTCTGGTCCTCTTTGAGAGCAGCCAGTCAAGGGGTCTTAGCACTGAGCTGTCTCTGTGGTATGGGGTTATTTTCTTCTTCTTCTTCTTCTTCTTCTTCTTCTTCTTCTTCTTCTTCTTCTTCTTCTTCTTCTTCTTCTTCTTCTTCTTTTTTTTAATTTTTTTTTAATTTTATTTATTATATGTAAGTACACTGTAGCTGTCTTCAGACACTCCAGAAGAGGGCACCAGATCTCGTTACAGAAGAGGGCACCAGATCTCGTTACGGATGGTTGTAAGCCACCATGTGGATGTTGGGATTTGAACTTATCACCTTCCGAAGAGCAGTCGGGTGCTCTTACCCACTGAGCCATCTCACCAGCCCCCTTCTTCTTCTTCTTCTTCTTCTTCTTCTTCTTCTTCTTCTTCTTCTTCTTCTTCTTCTTCTTCTTCTTCTTCTTCCTCTTCCTCTTCCTCTTTCTCTTTCTCTTTCTCTTTCTCTTTCTTTTTCTGTACCTGTACTGGAATGAAAGCCTGAATTCCATTCCAGGCACTAGCCAAGCACTTGATTTCTGTGATGCTATTTGAACCTAGTTTTAGTTTTGTTACTAATTTATTTTGAGTTTTGTTTTGTCTGTGTGTCAGGTGGGCCTCAAACTCAAGGTAATCATTGGCCTCAAGTTCCTAAGTTCGGAAGAGAAAAGGGTAGAAAAGAGCGTTTATAGGTCCTGGCATGTTGACTCCTTTAGTGGTTGACTTTAAGCACTGCCTGGACTCTGAATAGTCAGACATAACTTTCCCAGGAAGAGAAAAACCTGCAAAGGGCCCCAAGCCAACTGCTGAAGAGGGAAATAATTAAACCAGAATGGCTCATCGTCCTTAACAACAAACATGACCACAAAGCTTATCTGTCACTGTGCCTTTCACAAGCAAAAGCTGACTGCCTGTCTATGCTTGCTTGTCCCACTTTGTAGCTTATGGTATGAAAACCCAATCTGGACCCTACTCAAGGCCTCTCAGAAGTGGTCCTGGTGTTTGTCCCCAGTGAATGTTCTCTCCACTCTCATTGGGTTGGAGTGCTTATTCCAGAGATTTCCACAACACCACATCTGCTAATCCACATGGCTTGTTTTGTTTTGTACATCTATGAGTGCTCTGTCTGCATGAGCACCTGCAGAACAGAAGAGGGCATCGGATCCTATAACAGATGGTTGGAGCTACCATGTGGGTGCTAGGAATTAAACTCAGGACTCTGGAAAAGCAGCCAGTGTTCTGAACCACTGAGCCATCTTTCCAGCTTCCAATCCATCAAGTTTTTAAAAGATTATTTTAGTCAGGCATAGTGGGGCAGCCCTTAATTCCAGGTCTCTGGAGGCAGGTGGATCTCTGTAAGTTTGAGGGCAGCCTGCTTTATATAGAGGATTAGAGGTAAGGCAGGTGGATCTTTGTAAGTTTGAGAAGAGCATGGTCTAAAGAAAGTTTAAGATAGCCAGGACTACATAGACCCTGTCTCACAAGATAAGAAGAAAAAGGAGGAGGAGGTGGAGGAGGAGGAAGAAGAGAGGTGGGGGAGGAGGAGGTGGTGGAAGAAGAGGAGGAAGAGGAGGAGGAGGAGGAGGAAGAGGAGGAAAAGGAGAAGGAGAAGAAGAAAAAGAATTATTATTTTGGGTTATTTTATGTGTTTTGTCTGCATATATGTGTGTGTATCACATGTATACCTGGTATCTGCCAAGGACAGAATAGAGTATAGGGTTCTCTGGGACTGGAGCTAAACAGATGGTTGTGAGCCATTATGTGGGTACTTGAAATTGAACCTGGGTCTTCAACAAGAAGAACAAGCAGAGGGCTGGAGAGATGGCTCAGTGGTTAAGAGCACTAATGAGTACCAGAAGACTCAGGTTTTCGGCCCCCATGTGATGATTCACAACCATCTTTAACTCCAGTTCCAGGGAATCCAGTTCTCTCCTCTTGCCTCTTTAGGCATTAAACATGCACACAGCACACATATATAAATTCAGGCAAAATACTCATACACATTAAATCAAAACAAAAAAACAATGCTCTAAACCACTGAGTAAATTCTCCAACCTCTCCACAATTTTTGTTTATTTCCTCTAGTCTCCAATCAACCATCTCTCCAAAAGCCCAATTTCTCTACCTCTAGCACCCGGAATTAAACTTAGGGCCTCGTATGTGTCTCCAGTCCCTTCCTCCCTTATCTGGAAAGTGGGTTTTACTTTGCCCTGGCCTTGTCTTGGCTTCTGGAGTGCTAGGATTCTAGGCACACTCCACCATGCTCAGCCTGTTGTAACATTTCCCAGGTCTAGGATGTAGACTGCTTCTTACAGAGCTTTGCTTACTTCTACAGAGCAGACACTAACGCTGCCCTGTCTGTCTAAGCTCAGGTTGAGGTCCCAGGGCTCCCCAAATGCCCTGGCATGCTGCAGAATGTGGCTGGCTAACTCTCAACTCACCTAGTGTGAGTGCAACATGGATCAAGGCTCCTACTTCTGAAGCTCTGACGTTATCCCCTTTTAGCTGCCAGCTCCGAAGTCCTCAGGCACGCAACTCAGTCTCTCAGTGATGACTTCCCAATTAATGAAAATTTCCAAGTCAAAGGCAGCACTTAGGACCAGCAAGATGGCACAGTAGGTAAAGGTGTTTTGCCACCAAGCCTAGTGACTCAAGTTGCAATCACCATGTGTTCAAATACACCATGTGTATCCAAGGATACCATGATTGAAGCTAAGAACCAACTCCCAAGTTGTCCTCAGTCCTTCATATGTGTTCCACAGCACACTTGTGTATTCACACACACAGACACACATACACACACATCCAATAAACAAAAAGAATTGCAATTTTTTTGTTTTTTTTTTTTGAGACAGGGTTTCTCTGTGTAGCCCTGGCTGTCCTGGAGCTCACTCTGTAGACCAGGCTGGCCTCGAACTCAGAAATCCGCCTGCCTCTGCCTCCCAGGTGCTGGGATTAAAGGCTTGCGCCACCACGCCTTTTTTTTTTTTTTTTTTTGCAATATTTTTTAAAAGGCAGCTGACCTGGAAACTTCTAGTTCTGTCAAATGATATATTTGGCTGGAGCACACAGGTGAAGGGATGTCTTGCTAAAGCAAACACACTATTGGCTGTTTTCCTGACTCAGACATGGGAGAGATGTTTGGACATTGCAGACTTGTGAAAGGATACTTGATGAAGGAGTGTAAAATATGACTCCACAGACAGTGGAAGGAGCTTAGGTTTGCTTTGACTCGCTAATCTTTGCTAATCACACACACACACACACACACACACACACACACACACACACACACACACACGTATTGGTTCGATTTACATAGTGTTGTTGAGCTGCACTTGTGGTTAACACTGCCACTGAGAGAAACTCAACAAAGAACTGCTCATCAGCTTGCTGCTTCAGTGGCCAGGGTTGGCAGGCCTGGCAGTTTCTTCAGGAGTGAACTACAGCTGCTGGCTTATGTATGGTGTCTGCCTGCTGAAAGGACAGGACTGAAGCTGCTGGCTTGTGCCTGGGGTCTGGCTGCCTAGAGGGCCGGTCTATAGCTAAGTTGTATTTGGTGTTTGCTATGGGACTGAACTGCTGACAAAGATTGAGCTACTGCTGAACAGGTCCACTTCCCCTACATCCTAATAACTTCTTCTCTTCCACTTCCTCTGCTGAGTGGGGGTAGGGGACTAGAGGAGAGGTTGAAGGTTTATTAAAGTAGGTGGCAAAAATTTTATGGCTACAGGCAGCCTTTAAGTGCTGAGTTTCAAGCCAGACTTCCTGCTCCTTCATGTTTCCATGCCTTGTCTTTGGAGGACTGGACTGACCTGGACCAGTCTCCCATTCTCCCAAGCATGGTTCATTCTTATATCACCAGACACTACTGATAGCTCCATTGCCAAAAAGATAAGCCAAGCGTGGCACTCAGCCTTCAATCCCATATCTTGGCCACTGAGGCTGCGGGTTGCTGCAAGTTCTAGCCAGCTTGGTCTTCAGTGACACCCTCTGAACACCAAACCCAACTCAAGACAGACAATGGTCTGTCTTTAGCATGGTTCCTCCCTCAGGAAAAAACAAACAAACAAAACACCAATATAATCTCACAACAAAAGTCACATTATTTATTTACAAAGGCCAGAGTGGGTGTTGGGCATAAGAGGGGGGAGGGAAGGCATGTCTGAACTGACTGGGCCTGCTCCCCACCTATAGCAGGATACCTTTTCTTACCTGTCTCTCAGCCAGGGTCCTCCAAGGAAGCAATGGGGGCCAGGGTACCAGTCAGAGGCATTATCGCTCAGAGAATTACTCAATCTGCTTTCTGGTTGCCCAATACCCAGAGGCCCAGGGACCTGGCTCCCTCAATGCTATAGTCTTCCACGAGATTGGCCCTTGTATTCACTCATCCCTGTTGACAAAGTTGTGAACCAGAAACCAACAAAGAACACACAGCGCCCCAACTTGCATGTGCGCACATATAGAGATTTCCTACAATGCTGAGGACCCCCATCAGATCTTCTGTTGAGTAGGGCTCAAAATACTGGAGCCTGAATTCATTGGAATATGTACGTGAGTGCAAGTCTATCTGGAAGCAATGGAGTCGGTCTTACTCCTCGTGGGTCACGCTGCGCAGCTTTGCTGAGCTCCTTTCTTCTGTTCCAAGTCCATCAGTCTCTATTCAGTCAGGCCAGAGCCTGGCTTCTCCACCATGAAAGACTAGACTCTAACTGTCAACTCCAACTTCCAAGCCTCCTGCCCAGGCTGTCTCCCCGAGTCCCTGCTTCTGAGAGCTCTCAGCTGTGGCTCTTGAGCACCAGTGTCCACTGGTCTGCTTTGATCTTGATAACACTGCCCAGACTGCTGACTCACTGCTGCCTTTGGACAGAAGGACAGGCGTTTTCTTCCCTGCCTCAGAGTCCCAAAGGAAACTCATGAAAAATTGCCATATGAACCAGTATAGGGGTAGAGAAAGAAAAACAGTTTCACCAGCACCTGGCCAAAGAGTGAAATTCAAACTGGTTGGGCTGAGGTGAGGGAGGGAGAGGAGAGTAGGAGTAATGTAAGGCTAGCTAAACTCTAGTGGTACCAACGGAAGACTTCCGGTATGCCAGGCGGGGTCCTCCTCTCAAACCCCTGGAGAAGAATGCGTGTTGCCAAGGTACTTGTGGGCAGTGTTGCCAAGTACTTGTGGGCAAGGAGATGTGGCCAACTGCTCCAAGAGGACCGGGAGAGATTTCATGAGACAGTAAACAAATCAAATCCTTGGAGAGTTTTGGGTTGGGCACAAGCCTTGGAAGTTGGAAGTCAGCGTGCTGTTGTGTTCATAGGGGTCAAAGAAGACAGGCTATGGAAGGTAGGGCTTGACAGGAGCCAGAGGCTGGCACTGAGAGGTGGGGAAGGCAGGAGGCAGCAGCCAAGGGATCAGGAGAGCTGGGAGCCCAGGAGTCTCTCAATAGCGGCATTGATGTCCCCTCCTGTGGCAATCAGGGCCTGTAGGTTGGCCTCACGGTTGATAAAGCCCATGGAGTTGAGTTGTTCCAGCTGCTGTTGAAATCTCACTTCTGGTATTGGCACCTGGAGGAGGCAGGACTTGGCAAGTGGGCATAGACCCATTCTTGGGCTAGTCCCTTTCTTCCTTCCTTCCTTCCTTCCTTCTTTGAAAATGCTTTGTTATGTAGCCCAAGCTGGGCAAGAATTTACAATTCTCCTGCTTTGCCTCCAGAGTGCCGGGATTACAGGCATGAATATGGTGCCTGCCTCCTACAGGAACAGTCTGAATTTGAGTGTTTACATAGTATCAGTAAGTCCCTAATTCCTCATAGTCAAGGATGGCCCTTGAATCCACTTATGTGTCATCCTGTCGGCCCATCCGCCCACCCCTCCCCTCAGGGCCTCCAGCTTAGAGTAAGGAAAGTAAACTGTAATTGAAGGACAGAGAGCCTACTTCCCAAGTTAGTAAATAACTGTTAACAATAAGACAGACCATATTTTTGTTAAACTTTCCAAGTCCCTGGTAGACTTTCGTCAGCTTGTTCCTAAATGCTTTCCAGATATTAACAGATGCTTCAAATACCAAAGCTGGCCAGGTGTGGTGGCGCATGCCTTTAATCCCAGCACTTGGGGAGGCAGAGGCAGGCGGATTTCTGAGTTCGAGGCCAGCCTGGTCTACAAAGTGAGTTCCAGGACAGCCAGGGCTATACAGAGAAACCCTGTCTCGCAAAACAAAAACAAAAACAAAACAAATACCAATGCTGGGATAGAGATTTGGTTAAGAGCACTGGTTACTCTTCCAGAGGCCCTGAGTTTGATTCCTAGCATCTACATGGAGGCTCACAACTGTCTGTAACTCTAGTTTCTAGGGATCTGATACCTCTTCTGGCCTCTGTGGGCACAAGGCACACACTCCATACCCAGACATACATGCAGGCAAAACACTCGTAGAGATAAAATGAAAATTAAAAATCTGAGCGGCACCAGGCAGTGGTGGCGTACACCTTTAATCCCAGCACTTGGGAGGCAGAGGCAGGCAGATTTCTGAGTTCGAGGCCAGGCTGGTCTACGAAGTGAGTTCTAGGACAACCAGGGCTATACAGAGAAACCCTGTCTCAAAAAACAAAACAAACAAACAAACAAACAAAAAATCTGAGAGGCTGGGTTCGGTGCCACATACATTTAGTCTCAATACTCAGGAGGCAGAAGCAGGCAGATCTCCGAATTCAAGGTTAGCCAGGTCTACAAATTGAGTTCCAGGACGAGGGCTATTATATAGAAAAACCTGTCTCAAAAAACTAAGAAATAAAAAAAAAAATTAAAATTCTAATGCTGGGCTGGGTACGTAGCATGCACACATGCAAGCACAAACATACAGCCCCGAGCAGTGCTACGGTCAGACAGGATGCCTGCTAAACATATCCCTCCCGACAGTCTTTACACATACTGCCAAAGCCAAGGTCAGAGAGGTCCAGGAAAGAAAGAACATGTGCATTTTTTTTTTTAACCCACAGGAATAGAATTATTAACAGAACACAAGCTTTCTCGTTCCCACACACTCCTACAAATATCTCCTGGGAGCACTTTCCTGTGGGGTGTCTGGGAAGCACCAGGCTTGATCATGAGTAAGAGGTCATAATGAGCAAGAGGAAGGGCAGGGCTGGCTGCCCACCTGACTAGGGATACAGGGAAGTGTGACTTTGCCTACAGCCTCACAGGCCCTACAGTGTCAGAGCCCTTCCTGGTGCTTACTGTCATTTCTCTGTCACACAATTTGTCCTAGATGAGCCTCAGTGGTCAACCTGGCTCAGGCTTCCCAGAATTTGCACAAGTGTTTGTAGAATAGTCCAGAAGTTTTCAGAAGAGTCACAGAGGCAGAGGTCAGAGATGCCAAGTCACCTCTGTGCCTGCCTAAAGTCCTGGCCTTCCCTTTTCACTATCCATTAGCTTCTTGAGTGAGCAGCAGCTAACTAACCTCTTTGTCCTTGGCTTTCCCTATCAGCACCATACTGCTACTGTGACAGCATGGTACCAGGCATGTGGTGAGTACTGCCACTATTCTTACCCTATTTTAAAGCTATACAAACCACTTAGCTGTGGTGGCATATGCCTTTAATCCCAGCACTCAGGAGGAAGAGGCAGGTGAATCTGTGAGTTCAAAGCCACAGAGGGAGTTCCAGGACAGCCAGGGCTACACAGAGAAACCATGTCTTGAAAAAAAAATTAAGCAAAAAGAATCTGCAGCAACCCCACTTGAGGACACTTGCCCAAAGCTAGTGAGTGGTGGCCCAGGCCCTCCAGCCCGGGCTGCCTCCCGTGAGGCCTGTGCTGTTGCCTGTACTGCCACTGCCCCTGACGCTGCTAAGGATGCTACTGCTCTGGGTACCTGGGAGTTCCCACTTCCGGACAAAAGTTGGATCATCTGCTGCATGAGTTGTTGCTGGGCATTGGAACCCGCACCAGGGGGAGACGTGGCTGGCATGCCCGGGGAAGAAGTGGGGGCCTCTGCTGAAGATCCAGAGTTGCTGCCTGCCAGAGGTACCGAGGTCCGGGGTGTCCCAAAGGAGCCAAGGCTGGAGGCAGGAAAAGAACAAGAGTTAGGAGATGGCAGTGCAGAACATGGTGGGAAATGGACGTGGAGGGCAGGGCTTGTAATCTGGGCATTTGGGAGGTTGAGATAAGAGGACCACAAGCTTGAGGCTAGCCTGTGCTATGAAAGGGAGACTTGGCCTGAAATAAATAAATAAATAAACGAATAAATAAATAAATAAATGGAATGGAAATGTGAGGTCTAGATCGAAAGAAACAAAACAGAAAAGCAGACCCAGCCCAAGGTACAACGGTCTGCGTGTGTGTGTGTGTGTGTGTGTGTGTGTGTGTGTGTGTGTGTGTGTGTGTCCGTGTCCCCATCCTCGTGTGCGCATGTAACCAACGCTCCTTACCTGGGTACCAGCCCAGGGGCTTCAGTCTGGAGGGTCTGCAGTCCCTGCTGGATCTGCAGCAAGGCCTGCATGGCCCGGGGGTTGGTGAGGATGGAGAGAGACTCTGGGTTTTGCATCTGTTGGGAAACAAGCAGAGAAGGCAACAGGAGAAGCAGGAAAGAGCCAGTAAGTACAGCTGGTGCCTGTTTGTCACCTTAACTGTGATCACAGGGCTTCCCGCACTGTGAACCTCACTCACCTGCTGCAGAAACACAGGGAGCTGCAGGCGGAGCTGCTCCTGAAGCTGTGGATTCCCTGCAAACAGCGGCACATTCACCATCATCTGCAAACGTGAAGGGGGTAGGGAGGCCTGGGTCATCCGACCCTGGGAAGTCCTCCACAGCCGCAGACCTCCTCAGCACTCCCACTACTGAAGGCTATATGACCAGCACTTTGAGAAATCTCAAAGTGCTCCACAAAAGCCTGTGTGGGACAGTTACAAAAAATGGGCCTGTAGCTGGGCGTGGTGGAGCATGCCTTTAATCCCAGCACTCCGGGAGGCAGAGGCAGGCAGATTTCTGAGTTCAAGGCCAGCCTGGTCTACAAAGTGAGTTCCAGGACAGCCAGGGATATACAGAGAAACCCTGTCTCGAAAAACAAAAACAAAACAAAACAAAACAAAACAAAAATGGGCCTGTGTGCATAGCAAGAAAACTCAGCAGGTGTCAGCCTGCATCTGACAGTCTACAGGGTGTCCCATGTGCCATGCCGTTCTCCTGCAATCCTCCATCCCAGCAGGAAAGGCTGTGGCTGCCACCATTTGCAGAGATGGGGAGGTTAAACAACTTGCTTAGTTCACATAGCTGTGAAGGAACAGAACTGGGAGTATGAACCTAGGCAGCCTGGCCCTGAGCGCCAGAGCGAACTGCTCCCTCGTAGGAAACCCCCCCCCCCCAAGTACTTCCTTCAGCAGCTTCATACCGTACCTGAGCAGCGAAGTCAGGGTTCTGGGCAAGCGTCTGCATCATGGTGCGCATGTAAGGGGCCGAGATGACGTTTTGCATCAGCTGGGGGTTTTCAGAAATCTGCTGGAGAAGTGCCTGCATTTCTGGGCTGTTGAACATCCCTGGAACAAAGAGGCCGAGACAAAACAGGAAGAAAGCGGTCCAAATGGAAACCAGCTACCTCACTGCATCTACCTTACTTCAGACACTGAGTGGTCAGAAAACAGAGAAGAGGTCACGGTCAAATAGGCACCCAAGCACCATGGCGTGGGGCCAAGTGCTCCTTGCTCTGAGGTCAGCTTACACTGATTTATCCTGGACTTGTCCCATCAATTTGGCTAAGGGCTAACTGGCTAGAAACCAAGTCTGAGTTATGTCCCTTGGACAGTGCCTGCAGTCACAGTGTGAGCTGGAAAGAGCTTACTGCGTGGGAAGCCATGGCTTTTAGACCTGCCTCAGCAGCAGATGCCTGCTTCGCAACCCCACCTCACTCAGGTACTGCAATGTTGCAGCTGAAGCCTGGACAGGAGATGGAGCTGCTGTTTGGTTCTCCCCTCTCCTGGAAATGGTCCAGATCCCCCAACACTTAGAAACGGTGTTTAAGCCTCCCTCAGGAAATAACGGAACTGAAGCACATTAAGGGGAAAGGACTTGCCCAGAGTGCAGGGAAGTCAGGGAACCAGAGCTTGTCACATTGTGCTGTCACAGTGCAGAGAATTCCTGGATTACCCTGCATGCGCATCTTTCTCTTCTGACATCACAGCTGCCATCTCTGGATGTGTCCCCATTCTTCTGCAGCCCCTCCCCCTAATCCTCATCTCCCACTCTGACCCATTTACACTGGATGGTACCAGACATGTTCATGGAGCTGGGAGGTGTGGCCTGGCTTATTCACGAGCCATTACTTAGGTCTTTACCAGGGATACGGGATGTGGTCAGACCAACCTTCCTCCTGTAAAGGGAGGGCCATTACCCCAGGCTGCTGAGCCCTTTTCTAGCTTTAATTCAGTCTCACCTGTTTTCAAAACACTGGAGCAGTGTGGACCCCATTCAGTCCTGGGGCAGAAGGGCTGCCCTAGCTAGTGTGACCCCACTAAGCTCCTTCCACCCTAGGACATACCTGACCCCAGGCTAGCCGCATTGATCCCAAAGGGATTCGAGACTGTCGGGTGCACCTGGCTGGTCCCCGATCCTCCGGTGCCCTCCCCACCGGACCCGGGGGCCTGGGAGGTGGGGGGCGAGGGGCTCCAGGGGTTAGGGAGGGGCTCTCGATTCTCAGTCCGAAGAGGTTGGGAGGATGAGTTCTCGGAGTTCCCGGCCAGGGAAGAGAAGGGATTGTTGCCAAACTGGGAGGAGGGAAAGGTTTTGGGTTAAGGACTGTAACAAATGAGGGACAAGGGAGAGACTGACTCTCTCTCTGCTCACTAAGAGCCTCCCCTCCCCGGGGGAAGGAGAGACAGGGCACCAAACATCCTCATGTATTCTCTGTTCTCCAGGACTAGCTCCACCCTCACCAACCCTGCAGAGGACAGCTGGCTGATGCTAGTGACTGGTGGCCAACGTCCTCAGGAAACCTGCCTTCTCCTTAGCTTGTGCTCAGTGTGGGCTTCTGCTCTCTACTGTAACCCACAGATGTTCCCGTGCATCTTTTCCTTCGGGAATGAGGTATTTCAGCTCTTGGAGTCGTTAAAGGGCAGAGGCGATGTCAGAGTCACCGCAGCCCTGACACTAGTAGGTTCTCAGGAATAGCTCTAGGGGTGCAGGTTCTCATCTGACCCCGAGCTGTTCCAGTTCCCTCTTTCCCTGCCACCTGGGCCTAGGGCGCTTCCTTACTTCCAAGGTCCCCTGAGAGGCACCTGAGCCATCCAGGAATGTCATGATGGTACCTCAGGGGAGCACAGCTCTGGCTAAGGATTCCCTTTAGGCTTTCTCCATCCCCTGTCCTTTGGAGGGATCCCCCAGTCTGTCCCCCACACTACCAAAGATCACTTCATCAGATGGCATGCTGCCCAAAGATAACACTAAACCTCTTCCCTCCACCCCTCTAACAACCATGACAGAGCTCTGTCTAGGGACCTGTATACCCAGGGGGCCACGTGAGCTGAGCAGTTCTGGATCTCCCCCCACCCCCATCACTTGCTCAGTTTTAGAAGCTCACTTAAGACTTGAAGCAAAAGGGAGACAGCTGAGTGGCTTGGCCCCGCCCATTTATCCTGTCATTCAAAGTGGGTCACAGGGTCTCAGCTAACAAATCACCTACTCTGAGCTGTGGATCCTTGGCTCCAACAGATGTCCATTTCGATAACCAGCTGGCCTCAGAAACCACAGCTTGAATCTTTACTGCCGTTTCGGACCTCACATTCCTGTAGTCGGCCTAGTGTGTCCACCCCTTTCAGTTCCTGGCCTGCTCTGTTCTTCCTGGTGGCCCTCAGATTAAATCTCCTTCCTTGAACTACTAGAGTTGACTACTCTGGCCATTTATTGAGTACCTACTCTATGCCTGGCATATTTATTCCAATGTCCTTCTAATACAGCAGTTCTCAGAAATGTGGTCCTCTGACCCTCTGAAAGATTAGAAAGTTTTTATATCTCTATAAAATGTCAATTTGCTCTTACCATTTACTCTCTTATGAAAGCTGTGTTATGTAGCAAGGGACATTCATCAGAATGAACAGACCTGACCAGCCCACTGTCTTACAGTGTCAGACATTAACAATATCTGCGGCAAGACCACGCTTTCTTCTAAATCTGTTCTCTCTTTCTCACCTCGCCCAGATTTCAGCTTTAATTTCTGACAGTAAATATTGATGGGTCCAACCCACATAAACAAAATTTCTTTTTTTTTTTTTTTTTTTTAATTTTTTGAGACAGGGTTTCTCTGTATAGCCCTGGCTGTCCTGGAACTCACTCTATAGACCATACTGGCCTTAAACTCAGAAATCTGCCTGCCTCTGCCTTCCGAGTGCTGGGATTAAAGCCGTGTGCCACCATGCCCAGCCTCTGGCATTACAGAGCACACAGCTGTACCCAGGTTTGGCGTTACAGGGGCTCAAACCCGGGGCCCTGTGCTTGTTAGACAAGCAATCTACCAGCCGAACCGCTTTATTAATTTGAGACAGAATTTCATGTAGCTGGGGCTGACCTTGAACTGCAGATCCTCCTAGATACCAGGACTACAGGTATGAGACAGCACACCCCACATTCATAAAGCTGGTTCATTCTCTTTGGTGAAGCTAGAAGTTGTCCCTGGGCCTCACACACACTAGGCAAGTGCTCCACCAAGGAACAATATTCTCCACTTATAAAGCCTTTTTCAAAGTGTGTAATCCATGGGGCTGGAGAGATGGCTCAGTGGTTAAGAGCGACGGTTATTCCTCCTAAGGTTGTGGCTTTCTTTGTCAGCACTCATACATACGGTAGCTCAGAACCATCTGTAACTCCAGTTTCAGAGGATCTGAACCTCTCCTCTGGCCTCCACAGGCACTGCATGTGTATGATGCACAGTTATGGAGACAAAATATCTATATATATATAAAATAAAAATAAGTAACTGTTTTTGTTGTTTTTGAGTACATAATCTTGACCATGGTGCCACATCCCAACAACTGGGAAGCCAACTTATATTTCATGTTCTGGGATGACCTGGGCTATATAGTGACACCTTGTCTTGAAAATAGAAAAACAAAAACAGGGCTCACTGAGCATTTACTCAAAGCAGAGGAAGGAGGATCTCTGAGACCAATCTGGTTTACATGGAGAGTTCCAAGTCAGCCAGGGCTACATCGTGAGAACTGACTCAAAAACAAACAAAACAAAAGCCTGAAGAGACTAACCAACCAGCAGCCCTAAGTAGGGTCTGGAATCCCGTTATTGATAAGTCCCCCCCAAGAGATTCGGATGCAAGTGAACCATGGATATATCTGAGATATATGCTATACTGGTATACAGTGTGTGTGTATGTGTGTGTACATACATACTATACATACTATATATACTATATACATTCTATCTATCTATCTATCTATCTATCTATCTATGTATATATACATATATATATATATATACACACACACACACACACACACACATATATATATATACACTGTGTATATACACACACACACATATATACACTGTGTATATGTACATACACACACAGACACACTGTAGCTTTTGACCCCAGGTTAGCTCCCTGGCCTTTGAGAATCTGGTGCAAGAGTTTATCAAGAACAGTGCTATATTCTTTGGACACCATCTTACCTACTTCCCTAAGGTCCTCTGTAATATTCTACCCCCATCAAGTTGGCTGTCCCTGGCTCTGCACTACAGGAAATGCCTTCAAGCCAAGGCTCACCCAACAGGAGATCGGATAAGTATAAAGGTGCAGAGAGCACTGGGCAGCCTAGGTTGGGGTAGGGAGTCCTGACCCAGCCAGCCCTCCTGTTGCCTGCCTCCCGGCCCCACCTGTTCCCGAGCAGCAGTGAACATGGGCTCCTGGATGTCCGTGTACATGCGGCGGAGGGCATTATACCCTCCCGGGACACTTTCCAGGTTGCTGAGGGCCCGGTCCTGGTTCCGCATCATTTCTTGCATCATGGCTGGGTTACGAGCAAGCTCCATTGTCTGGTGAAGGGAAAAATATGAGATGGGCCCTGGAACCAGAGGAACACCAAGCTAGGAAAAGGGACCTGAGGAGGAGTCTGTACAAAGAGCGCAGGAACCACTCAGTGGTGGCCGGGAGCACCTCAAACCAGATCCCCTCCCTCCATCTGGGCTTGATCCTTGCCTCCCTGTGGCTTTTGAACCGAGGGGCAGTGTTCCCAGATGGAGTTAGGCAGCAATTTCTGGGCTGGAGAGATGGCTCAGTGGTAAAGAGCACTGACTACTCTTCTAGAGGTCCTGAGTTCAATTCCCAGCACCCACATGGTGGCTCACAACCATCTATAACAGGATCTTACAGATCTGGTGTATCTGAAGACAGCTACTGTATACTCATATACATAAAATAAATAATTCTTTTTTTTTTTTTTGGTTTTTCGAGACAGGGTTTCTCTGTATAGCCCTGGCTGTCCTGGAACTCACTCTGTAAACCAGGCTGTCCTTGAACTCAGAGATCCACCTGTCTCTACCTCCCAAGTGCTGGGATTAAAGGTGTGTGCCACCATGCCCGGCCAAATAATTCTTAAAAAAAAAAAAAAGAAGCAATTTCCGTATCTCAGGATCAGAGGACTCCAGAGAGCATAGGAAAATGGGGGTGTGAAGAGGCACAGGGTATAACGCGCCAAGCGCCTGGAACTGTACCTGTTCCACAGTGATGACTCAATACTCACTGGATGATAAATTGGTAAATTGGATGGTAAATGATCTCTTGATCAGAGTCCTAAAAGGCTAGGTATATCAGTTCTAGTAAGGTGTCTTAGAAGATTAGAACAGATTAGGGGAGAAGAGAAAAGTCCAAGGAAGAGGAATAAAGAGCAGTTTACTAGGTTTATGACATCCCTAACGCTTGACACTGAGAGCAACTAAGTGACCTAGAATTGAAGTCACACCCTTCTCACAATAACCACCCCAGGCAAGTATTCCTGTCTACCTTCTATAAGTATGAAAACAGGGTCAGAGAGAATCATGGACCGGTTGCCCCCTAATACCTGGGAGAAAACCATACAAACAGGTTTATAGGCCAGGTCTCAGCAAACCACACTGTTAGTCCTGGTAAATCAAACTTGGTAAAGGATTCAGCCTGGACATCCTCTACTCCCTCCTTCTGGGCCTTCAACCAACCTAACTGTCTACAGCACCGAGGCTGAGGACTGTCTGCTTGAGAGCTGATGGCTCCGCTCTAAGGACTTGCTGTCAGACTCAGGTCTCCACAACCCTAATGGCAAGACCACCTAGAGGCAGGAGGATCTCTATGAGTTGAGGTCAGCCTCATCTCTAAAGAGAGTTCCAGGACAGCCAGGGCTACATAGAGACCCTGTTGTAGTAAGAACTCCGGAATTTTGGTTTCTTTTAAAAACATAGAAATAGCCAGGTGGTGGTGATGCACACCTTTATTCTTAGCCCTTGGGAGGACGAGCAGGCGGATCTCTGGGTTCAAGGTCAATCTGGTCTACACAGAGAGTTCCAGGACAAACCAGGGACACACAAAGAAACTGTCTCAAAAAACTAAAACTACCACTACCAATAAAAACAAGAACAACCCCCCCAAATATTATAAGAATATGTTTCGTTTCAACCCAAGGTGTGGGGCTATGGGGCTGCTTCTCAGCAGCCGCCTATGATTTGCCTCGTGTTCTTGAAGAGGTGTAAGGTTTTGCCAATGGCAGAGTTTCTGCCACTGTGTGACATTTGGAATTTTGGGAAGTTTTTAGAGGGTAGGCAAATGCTTGGTCCTGAGAGGTGGGGTGGGTGGGGTTGATGATTGGGGGGGGGGGAGTTGTTTGCAGTTTATTAGTGGTCAAAGAACACAAATGAGGAAAAAAATCAGATTTATAGCTCTATCTTTCTCCTCTATCATTCTCTCTCTAGTGATAGGGGGTGAAATTGGGGGGGGGGGAGGAAGAAACCACAAAGTAGAAAAGACCAGCTACAAGCAAAGAAGAAACAAGAAGAAAAGAGAGAGAAAAAGAAGAACACAGAATGTAGAAAACTCCAGCTACACACTGTCTAAAAAATAAAATAAAAAGAAAAGAATATGATTTCCACTGGTATCCTTCTCCACCAGGCGTGTTCAGCTGCCAGTTCCCAAACACTGTATGGACCTTCCTACTGAGGGTCCTTGGCCTCAAACATTATTTTTCTTTCCTTGGTTCATCCACAGTCTTCCTCTGGGTCTTAGTTTAGTGACACTTGTAGAAGAACTTCTATAAGCCCCAGAGTAGGGCCAGAGCCTTTACTATGTTCCTAGAGCATCATTATGTCCAGCACTGCCTGCACATCTGTCCCCCTTGGCTTAGGGTCAAGGAGTTCCTGGCCCATGTCTGTTCATAACTATATCAAGTGTTCAAAGTACACCTGCTCAACTCAATGAACGAGAAGAAGGAGCAAACCGGAAGTTTAGAACAGCCAACACCAGGGTTCGCCCTCCCCAAGTCTTCTCCCCGACCCACCTGCCTCATAAGTTCTGGGTTGTTGAGCATGTGGCTGATCTCAGGGTTCCTCTCCATCAGCTGCTGCATCTGGGGGTTAGCCATGATCATGTGGCGCATCAGGTCAGGGTTTGACATCATATCCTGGACCAAGGGGTTCTCCATGATCTGCGACAGCATCTCAGGATTGGACATGAGCTGTCTCTGCATCTGTTGCTGCAGCTCCATAAAGTTGGCGGAACCCAGGCCCAGGCTGCCCAGGCCCAGGATGCCCCCAAAGCCAGCTGTGGGAAGGAGTAGGGTCAGAGTCTTCCTTTCAAACCCTTCCAAGATCCAGCAGAGTCTCCGAGATAGGCCCTAATTGCTTCTCACATGTCCCTCCCTCTTCAATCATTCCCACAACTCCAGGAAAGAGACCTCTCTATAAAAGGCAGGGGCCCAGCTAAGCATAGCACTGAATAGAGAGAAACAGACCCACCTCTCTCCATTCCCCTCTTTACCCAGGACTCCCCTCCTCCAACCCCATCTTTCCTTTTGCTCCTGAACTTGAGTCCATCTCTGAAATCATGTAAACCATCATAAACTGATCATCCATTCCCCACCCCAGCTTGGCTTAAGCTCCAACATCTTCAAGAGTGACTATGGTCACGGACTAGGACCAGGGATCAGGGACCATTCTTCTTCTTTATCTTTGTGCACCCCACTTCCCTGGCCAATACAAAATTATGCTCTCCCCCCTAAAGGCTTACAGAGGATCGATGCAGTAGCACTTGAGGGCCCCTCTGCAGCCACTGGAGAGGACCCCCCTCCACTGCCAGCATCTGAAGTGGTATTGCCAGAGCTGCAGGGCTGGACAGGGGCGGCAGGTGAGGCAGGCGTGGTGGAGGGTGCAGAGGCAGAGTCGGGAGTGGATGGAGGAGAAGCAGCAGCAGTCACTGGATCTTGAGCCCTGAGGACAAAGAGTAGAAAAACCTGGTTGGAGTGTGCACAAGTAACAAGGTGGCCTTGGACTGCCAGCTCAAGCCACCTCCTGAGCAGCTTGTCCCACCCTTATCCCAGGCTAGCAGGATGCAGGGAGAGGGATGGTGTCGGTATCAACAGTCTCTAAGGCAATCTGGGAGTACCCCCAGAGGATAGACCTTATCCATCTGCACCAGGCCTGGCCACTGAACAGGTGAGAAAGAATGGGAAGCGAAGTCCCAATCAGGAGCAAGGGCAGCACCTGTCTGTACTTACTTCTGAGGGGTTTTGATGACTAGGTGGACTGTGAGCCCATCCTTGATACCGTGCTGGCTCAGGGTGTCCCCGTCCTTGAGGATCTTGCCTGCGAAGATCAGGACCAGCTGATCCTGCTGAGCCTTAAACCTCCGGGAGATTTCCTCCTTGAACTGTGGTCAAGAGGCAGAGATCACTGTGGAGGCCAACTGCACCCCCCCACAGGACTAGACCCTCAATTCTGCCCCTCTAGCTACAAAGACCCACAGTGAGATGGATATGCTTTTGTTTTCAATTAGTTCCATGATACAATCTCCCAACGCTGGCAAGCCCCTGTTGCTATCTCCTACAGCAGCTTCTGTCCCACTACCCAATTCTCTGAGGGTAATTCTTCACAGAGGCATGGGCAGCCCTCCCCATTCTAACTCCTTCAGCTAGCCCTGGGCTCAGGCTGTCTCTCTTCAGCCTTCTCTCTGCTCTTCAGTCCCAGCTTCCTCATAACTATAACAGATAATCTAAAGTATTATTGAGATTTCTGCATGTAGCTATTGCTGTCCTGGAACTTTCTATGTAGACCTCGAACTCACAGAGATCCACCTGCTTCTATCTCCGGAGGGCTGGGAATGTAAAGATAAGGATCAGAGAGGAGGTAATGTATCCGGGGATATAGGAACTCAGGTCTGGACATCAACGTCTTCATCAGACACATCCTCAATAAGAGCTGTTTTATAATTCAGCTTTTCCCAGGGGACTTAAAATTCTCGCATGAGAGAACAGCAGTGGTACCAACGGCTACACTGGGGCGAGTTAAATTTTCTAGATTCTATCAACTCCACAACACAACACATATTCTAACTATAAACAGTGCACTTGCTAAGCAAAAGATCCCTCTCTTCCAACCAGATGGCCTATCCTAAGCCCCGCCTATGTGCAATTCTGGAGCAGCTTCAAGCAGTGGGGAACACAGGCAGTATAGTCCCTCACTCATTCTACATTATTTTGTTGAGCACCTACTGCGCTCAGCAAATCCTGTGGAGCAGAAAACTGAACTACACAACCGTTTCGATTTGCGACAAGGAGGCTCTGTGGAGAGAGAGAGAGAGAGAGAGAGAGAGAGAGAGAGAGAGAGAGAGAGAGAGAGGGCACCACCACCACGCGACACTCCCTGGAGAACATAGCCGCAGCTCGCTCGGGCCGCACTGTGCCTTAGCGCCTGGAACCTCCACCAGTGACCCTGGAGCACACTCCCCTCAAGCCTAGGATCCTAATGGAGCTCGCAAGCAAGGTGTCCCTTCCACCACGCCCCCAGCCCTGGTAGCGCAGCCAAATCGGCCCCTACCCGCGCCACGCTCCCCGGACTAGCCCAAGCAGGGCGCCCCCTACCCACTCCTCCCGCCTGGATGCCCCTGGATTCCGCCCCGGCCGGGGGCCCGTCCCCGGCGCCAGGCCGTCCCTGAGGTCTCCCTCTCTGCGCTGACCCCTCGGTGTGCTGCTCCTGCCCTCCGGTCTCCGCGCCAGCCGTACTACCTCCTTGACCGAGGCTTGATCGCAGATCACGATCTCCTCCTTGTCCTTGGGGGTCTTGACGGTGACCCGAATCTGGGGCCTCGTCTCAGCCCCACTCGGCTCCGCCATGCCGCCGCCCGGCCGCCCGCCAGCCCGCCCAGCTCCTCCTCCTCCTCCCGGCCCGCCCGGCCCGGCCCGGCTCCGGAGGCTCCAACTCCCCCTCCCGCCCCTCCCCAAGGCTCCGCCGCCCCCTCCGGACAGCCGCAGCCACAGCGCCCCGGGCGGCCTGGGGGAGCACTGCAGCTGGGGCGGCCCAGGCCCGAGCGAGGTGCCTAGCTGGCCCGGGCCGGACAGCGCGGAGGGCGGGAGATTCAGGGCCGCCCGCGGCTCCCTCCTGTTCGGACAAAGGACTTTCGTTGTCGCCGTCTCATCTCCGTTCCCTGGGGTCACTTGGTTTTCTTGAGAGGCGGAATCTGTCAGGCCTGGGTTCGTTCCTGGTTCAGGACGTCCTTAAGACCTCTGCAGACTCAAGCAGTCGTGGCCTCCCGGGAACCGCCCCGAGGGTGCCATTAAGGACGGTTTCAGAGACCTGGAGTTTGCCTACGTGGCTTCTCTGAGACTTGGGAAGTCAAGAGAGCAGGACCCCACAGAATTGTGACTAACGTACAAGATTTCTTTTTAAAAAAATGGTCAAAGATGTGCCTAACAGATACAGAGATTTATTATTAGATTGCGATTGACCAGCAGTTACGAAGGCGCCCTTCGCGTGGAAAAGGTTAAAAGTCCTCCCAACGTTGCCACTGTCCTTGCGCTCCCGCTCTTCCCCCCCCCTACCCGCGACAACCACATGGTCGGACTGGAAAGCTGAACTATGGTTCCCAGAATTCCTTAAGCAATCACATGAAACTACGATTCCCAGAGGCCCTCGCGCGGGGCGGGAATTGGGCCAGAGCCTCAATAGATGGGCCCGGTGACTACAACTCCCAGGCGCCTCGTAGCTGGGCTCCCGGGCCACCGGAAGCGGCTGAGGGAGAGCAAGAGGCTGCGACTGAAGGGGGTGTGTGGGTGCAGGTCAGGGTTAGGAGACGCAGGCATGCTGCGTCCCAAGGCTTTGACGCAGGTACTAAGCCAGGCCAACACTGGAGGAGTCCAAAGCACCCTGTGAGTGAACAAGAACCCAAGCAGCGAGCGCTGGGATGGGGCGGCGCGCGGCTGCCTGCAGTAGGGGTAGGGAAGGAGCCCTACGCCGGGAGGTGGCTAATGTTGCAAGCTGCAGCTTCGAGAACCGTGCGTGAGGGCTTCCTCGGAAAGGGAAATCGACCGTTGGTTAGCATGTTCCTCGATATATCCAGCCCAGAGTCTTGCTTCCTAAAAGAGCCAGTAGCTGGAGTTGGGATAGGAACTCGGGCCTTTCGCTCTTCCTGAGTTTGTTGATATCCTTCCCATTCTTGCCAGGCTGCTGAATAATGAGGGATCGCTGCTGGCCTACTCCGGTTATGGGGACACAGATGCCCGGGTCACTGCGGCCATCGCCAGTAACATCTGGGCCGCGTATGATAGGAACGGGAACCAAGCGTTTAATGAAGACAGTCTCAAGTTTATCCTGATGGACTGCATGGTATGGAGTAAAGTAGGCTGACTTCGAACTTGCAATGATTATCCTGCTTCTGCCTCCTCAATCCTGAGATTGCAGGTGTGCACCATCGCATCTTGCCAAATAAAACATAGATATTTAAAAAAGGAAGTGAGAGTAGGGTGCAGGCGTGTGTGAGGGCCCATCTCCGTGAAAAGGAGACATTTGTTAAAAGATCTGAAGGGCGATTGGGAAGGGGAAGAGAATTAAGCCATGCAGCGATCTTTTGGGGAAATATTTCTAACAGTGCTTGCTATGGTGGCTTATGCCTCTAGTCCAGTACATGAGAGACTGAGGCAGGATCTCTTCGAGTATTTGTTTTCTTTCTTTTCTTTTCTTTTTTTTTTTTTTTTTTTTTGGTTTTTCGAGACAAGGTTTCTCTGTATAGCCCTGGCTGTCCTGGAACTCACTCTGTAGACCAGGCTGGCCTCGAACTCAGAAATCTGCCTGTCTCTGCCTCGAGTGCTGGGATTAAAGGCGTGTGCCACCAAGCCAGGCCGGCCTGCCTCTTTCTTTCTTTCTTTCTTTCTTTCTTTCTTTCTTTCTTTCTTTCTTTCTTTCTTTCGAGACAGGGCTTCTCTGTGAAGTCCTGGCTGTCCTGGAATTTACTCTATAGAATCAGGCTGAACTCTGAAATCTGCTAGCCTCTGCCTCTCGAGTCCTGGGACTAAAGGTGTGCACCACCATCGAGCAGACTTTGCAAGTATTTTTTTCTTTTTAAAAGAATTATTTGAGCCGGGCGTGGTGGCGCACGCCTTTAATCCCAGCACTCGAGGCAGAGACAGGCAGATTTCTGAGTTCGAGGCCAGCCTGGTCTACAGAGTGAGTTCCAGGACAGCCAGGGCTACACAGAGAAACCCTGTCTCGAAAAAACCAAAAAGAAAAAAAAAAGAATTATTTATTTAGTTTATGTATGTGAGTACACTGTAGCTGCCTTCACACACACACAGATGGTTATGAGCCACCATTTGGTTGCTGGGAATTGAACCTAGGACCTCTGGAAGAGCAGTCAGTCTCTTAACAACTGAGCCATCTCTCCAATCCCCGAAAGTATTTCTGACAACAGCAATTACAAAGAACCGAGGGCAGAATGGGGCTTGGACAAAGCGGTAAAGATGGAGCATCACAGAATGGGGAAGGGTTATTAGGAGAAAGGGCTAAAGAGGCACGCCCATTTCCCAGTCCTCTGAAGAGTGGCAGTGTGCAGAACTAAAGAAGGTGTTTGCAGGGGTGAAGGCCCCTTGGAAAGCTCTTCACTGTTATTCTGGCAGCCCATTCTTTACACCCCTCTCACCCATTATTGACTGGCACTGGGTGCTGAGTCCAGGGCTGGTGTCACTGCAGCCTAGCTAAGCTATAAGAAATGCATTTTAAGGGACAAATGGTGGAGCTCAGTGGTAGACCAGTTGCCTAGAATGTTTGAGATTCTGGAACCCAGTCCAAGAAACACTTTTTTTTTTTTTGAGTCAGAGCCTAGTACACACACTGAAGCAAGTTCTGGGAAACATCACTTCTCTTTTTCTTTTTTTTTGGGGGGGGGGTTCAAGACAGGGTTTCTCTGTATAGCCCTGGCTGTCCTGGAACTCACTCTGTAGACCAGGCTGGCCTGGAACTCAGAAATCCGCCTGCCTCTGCCTCCCGAGTGCTGGGATTAAAGGCGTGCGCCACCATGCCTGGCTGAAACATCACTTCTCTTAATAGATGCACCATGTCATTTTTATTTTCAAATGTTGATCCACCCTAATTGATCTCCATTTTGAAAAGTTACACCATAGGAAAAGAGACCTAAGTTGGGTTGTGGGTGGGTGGGTGGGTGTTTTTATCTTTTTAAGGTTTGTTTATTTTATTTATTTATTTATTTATTTAGTTAGTTAGTTAGTTAGTTTTTTGAGACAGGGTTTCTCTGTGTAGCCCTGGCTGTTCTGGAACTCACTTTGTAGACCAGGCTGCCCTCAAACTCAGAAATCCCGGGGGCTGGTGAGATGGCTCAGCGGGTAAGAGCACCCGACTGCTCTTCCGAAGGTGATAAGTTCAAATCCCAGCAACCACATGGTGGCTCACAACCATCCTTAATGAGATCTGGCGCCCTCTTCTGGAATGCCTGAAGACAGCTACAGTGTACTTACATATAATAAATAAAATAAATCTTTAAATTAAAAAAAAAAAAAAAATGTTTAAAAAAAAAAAAAAAAAAAAACTCAGAAATCCCCCTGCCTCTGCCTCCTGAGTGCTGTGATTAAAGGTGTGCGCCACCACGCCCGGCTAGGTTTATTTTATTCTGTATGTATTAGTTGCTTTGCCCAGGTGGTATATATGTGCCCCATGTGCATGCATGGTGCCCCCAAGGAGGCTGAAAGATGGCACTGGGTCCCCTGAACTGGGTTACAGATGACTGTGAGCACAGTGTTGGAGCAGGGAATCGAACTCAAGTCTACTGCCAGAGCCACAGGGGAGTTAGGTTACTGTTCCTGTTCCCTCACCCACCTGCTGAGACAGTTCTTGGCATTAAAGAAGAGAACCCCAATTCTGGAAGACTTGGTTTCTCAGGATAAATTGGTTAGCACATGGCCCAGCTGAGGCTGGAATCCAGTTTCAGACCCCCATATCTTAATGCTGAGCAGAGTTCCCTAGCTGAACTTCCTGCTCTGCCAAGCACAGGAGACAATGTCACTAGGACCAGAGGAGCCCTGGGGAAGGCAGAAACTAAGGATGTCAAGCAGAATGCCCCAAAGTATCATGTTCTTCCCACCAGGAGGGCCGTGTAGCCATTACGAGGGTGGCCAACCTTCTGCTCTGTATGTATGCCAAGGAGACCGTAGGCTTCGGAATGCTCAAGGCCAAGGTGAGTACAGTCCTCTGTTACAAACTTCCTGGGTTGTAACTATCTATCTATCCCTTGCGCTGAATAAAGACATGAGTCTTTAATTAGGTTTATTATGAGCTTTGGGCACTATAGCTGGTCAGATTCTCAACTATTCTAACCCAACCATACTGGCTGGGCCTATGTCCTGCCACATTACCTGTCCATCTTAGTCATGTCCTGGTACCTGCTTCTTCATCCTCGCCCAGCTGGTGACTCCTCTCCCAGAATTCCTATCTCCTCCTGGAAATCCCACCTCCTACTTCCTGCCTTTGCTTTTTAATAAGCTGATCAGAAGGTGAGCGAGCGTGTTTACAAAATATGTAGCCAAATGAAACCAAATGAGCCAAAGTCCATTCTGCATTCAACTCTGCTGGCACAGAAATCGGCATTTGAATAATACAAAGACAATCTTTACACAGTGTGCAATATCATCATCCCAGCACTGGTCCAGCCATAGTTCCTGTTCACTGTGTTCCTTACATGTCCCCTCTCTGGAGTTCTCATAGCTCCTCTGTGTCTAGAATGGGCTAAAGAGCAGTGCGGGTGGGCAGGGGGAGCCACCGTGGTTCTGGGATCCGTCTAAGCAGAAGCACTGCGTGGACTGACTGTGCTCCTGCCTCCTTGCAGGCCCAGGCCCTGGTGCAGTACCTGGAGGAACCCCTCACCCAAGTAGCTGCATCATAACAGCATGTCGGAAGCTGGAGTAGAAAAGGAATGGTGATCGGGAGGGGCGGGGCCCTAGGAACGCCACCCTATAGGGCTAGGTACAGGAGGTGGGGGGTTGCTGTTTTCTGAATAAATTTTCAACTCTTGCCTGTGTCTCACCTGCTTTCTTGGGAGGAAGGTGTGGGGTGGTTTACTTAGGATCCCTCCTCTCCTGTAAAGGTGGGCTCTCTCATTCACCATCACCAAATCTCTCAGTGCTGCCCAGTGCCCTTGGCTTCTCCAGTGCTGTGTCTCACGTTACTCCTAATTGCTTTTTTTCCCCATTAATATATATATTTATTCGATTTACATTACAAAAAGCTCCCCTCCCATCCCCCCAGAATTGCTTTTCTTTAAGCAATTATTTATTTATTTATTTATTTATTTATTTATTTATTTTGGTTATTCGAGACAGGGTTTCTCTGTATAGCCCTGGCTGTCCTGGAACTCACTCTGTAGACCAGGCTGGCCTGGAACTCAGAAATCCGCCTGTCTCTGCCTCGAGTGCTGGGATTAAAGGCGTGCACCACCACCGCCCGGCTATTTTTTTTTTTTTTTAAGATGGGGTTTCTCTGTGTAGCCCTGGCTTTCTTGGAACTCACTCTGTAGACCAGGCTGGCTTCATACTCAGACATCCACCTGCCTCTGCCTCCTGGGTGCCAGGATTAAAGGTGTATGCCACTATACCTGTGTAAAAAAATTTTTTTTTCAATTTTTATTAGATATTTTCTTCATTTACATTTCAAATGTTATCCAGAAATTTCCCTATACCCTCCCCCATCCCCACCCTGCTCCCCTACCCACCCATTCCCACATCTTGGCCCTGGCGTTTCCCTGTACTGGGGCATATAAAGTCTGCATGACCAACGGAAAAAAATTTTTTTTAGGGCTGGTGAGATGGCTCAGCGGGTAAGAGCACCCGACTGCTCTTCCGAAGGTGATGAGTTCAAATCCCAGCATCTACATGGTGGCTTACAACCACCCATAATGAGATCTGACGCCTTCCTCTGGTGCATCTGAAGTCAACTATAGTGTACTTATGAATAATAATAAATGAATCCTTGGACCGGAGAGAGCAGGGACTGAGCAAGTGGGACCAACCAGAGCGAGCAGGGTTGACCGGAACAAGGAAAAAAAAATTTTTTTTAGGTTATTTTATATACATGAGTGTTTTGACTGTGTGTCTGCACCTGTGCCTGTGAAGGGCATCAGATATCCCTGAAACCAGAGTTAACAGGTGGTTGGGAGCCACCACTGTATGCTGAGAACCTAACCTGAGTCTTCTACAAGAGCTGACTCTCCAACCCTCAGAGCAGAATCTCACCCACCCATTTTGTAGCACCTGGGATTGATCTAGACGAGCAAAGGCCTGTTCTTGCCTAACACAGAAAATAGAGACCCCTAGAGTTCACCCTTTCTAGTTTAAGGAGTGCCCCTGCTCCCTTTCCTACCTCTTCATGACCCTCTCTGCAGCATTTGTTTTAATTTTATTTTTTCCGAGACAGGGTTTCTCTGTGTAGCCTTGGCTGTCCTGGAACTCACTTTGTAGACCAGGCTGGCCTCGAACTCGGAACTCTTTAAAAAAAATTAAAACAAAGCCGGGCGTGGTGGCACACGCCTTTAATCCCAGCACTAGGGAGGCAGAGGCAGGCAGAGTTCCGAGTTCGAGGCCAGCCTGGTCTACAGAGTGAGTTCCAAGACAGCCAGGGCTAGACAGAAAAACCCTGTCTCAAAAAACCAAAAAAAAAACCAAAAAAACAAACAAACAAAAAAAAAACTTGTGTGTGAGAGCATGGCAGATTCATCTCCTTTACCTTTACTTATTTACTGTATGCTTATATGACGTGTGGATAGGTGTGTCCCACAGTACAAGCACAGCAGTCAGAAGGTTGACCCCAGAAGGCCTCAAGGTCTTCATCTTCAAATCCTGCACCCATATTCACTATATCTAGCTCTTTCTGCTCTTGTCTCTGAGATCTATCCATGAAGGGAGTAAATCTGTTTATTGTAATGCTAGAAAGGGACCCATCTGGATAGGTGGTGTCCCAGCTCCACCTCAGTGAGAAATGCCGTCCCTCCCTGGCTTGGAGCTGTTACGGAGGAGCCCGATGCTGCGTGCTGGTACAGCTCCCAAAACGCTGCGTTATGGGGAGATGCTGTGCCCAGCTTGCATTTCTTGCCCTAATAGCCCTTCCCGCCACCCCCACGCCCCCAAAACCCCGCTATGTGTCCTTACCAAAACCTGAGATGGGAAAGCTGGAGGCCGGTAAGTTTCTGCCCCACCACGTGTCTTTCTTTCAGCTCAGTAGCAGCTCTCCTTAGAACCCCCAAAACCCAGCAATGTACACTCAGGCTCACCGCAGCCTCACCCACTGTTACCTCTATGAGCAGGCCCTCTTATTTGGGGGAGTGTGGGCCAAGAGCAGACACCTAACCTGTTTAACCTGTCTGACGTCATCATCGCTCCACCCACCTGTGCCCCAGGTGCCCAGCGGAGCTGGCTAGCTCTTCCTGTTCTCAGCTTCCGTCCTCTTAGCTCCCACAGAGTAGCTAAACGTGCCAGAGCTGAGCCTCCGGGGCTCTTCCTGGCCTCAATTGAGCCCTCTTGTCCTTTTTCCCCAATGAGAGAGGAGCCAGGTGCAGGTCTCTTAAGAGCTGAGAGTTGAGGCCATTTAACCAATAAACAGACTCGTGACCTCTGCACCTGCAATCGCCTTCACTCTCCATGCTGAGCCAAGATGGGGAATCGAACAGATGAAGATTATAATTTTGTCTTTAAGGGTAAGTTGGGGCTCTGGAAAAGGGAGACTCCAGAGAGGGTGGGAGAGAGGCTATTTCCAGAGGTGACAGGGTCTCTCTTTTATTTTTATCTCTACCTTGGACATTCTCCCCCGAACCGTCCCTAAGCTCAACATTCCTTCTACGAGAGAAAGGCCATGAGGAGTAGGCAGGTCTGGTTATAGGTTCTGAAGTTGTATGCTCTCTATAAAGATGCGGATAATTTCTCTCTATTGCCAAATTAGGCTTCCCTGCCCAGTCTCTAATAGATGCTCAAATCCCTGGGAATGTCAGTGAAGCCCAAGAGATGGAAGTCAGACTTCAGAAAGGACTTGCAGAGTAGAGGGAGAAGCAAGCCTATTTAAGAGGAAGAAAGTCATCTTTCCCAGCAGATGCGTGGGAAAGGAGGGGTGGGAGGGCACAGTCATTGTTGCTCTAGGTAGTTGACACATAGGGAAGTTGATACATAGGTAGTTGATACACCGGGACAATGCATTGACTCTCCAGCCCTCTAATGGATTCCACAGGACTGCTGGGCTGCAGCCTGTGCCATGGCCTCTTGTACCACACAGTCTTTGGACCCAGATACTAGGCACAGGGTTCCCGGTCTGTCTCTGAAGGTGCGCATGTGTTCTTCCTGCTTGTTTTCCCTCAGCTTCTGGTGTTTGGTCTCTCTGTGGGTCTCTAGCTCTCCTTCTTGAAGGCTAGGTGACCTGGTGGCACTCTCCTTTCCTTTGCACCACACCCACAGCCTCTCCCAACCTCAGCCCCACCCTGGCCCAAGCTGGGGAGCCTGTACTCCTGGCATTTTCCCAAGGAAGCTGGTGGGGCTGTGGCCATGGTTTGGTGACTCCCATTTGTTGAGGCCCTACTCAGTGTCATTCTCACACACTCATCTTACATCCCTGGTGTGAGCTATCACTGTGAGTGGTTGCATGGCCTCTCTGCCACTTACCAGTTAGCTTAGACGGGGTCGCAGTGCCACTTCCGAGAAGTCTGGGGTATTCTGCAATGATTATAAGCCACCACATGTGAAGATAAGTAAGAACCAGGATTGGGCAGAGGATAGTCACCTGCCATGAGAAAGAGCTCGGAGTTACTCAGAGAACAGGGAGCTTTGGAGTAGCCTTGGAACACTGTCCCTGGGGAACAACATGGAGCTGTCCAAAGAGGCTTGACATTCCCATGTCTGTGAGGGCTCACCTGTGAGCTGTCACTGCTACTGCCTTCCCCCTGCAATGAAGGGGCGGGGCAGATCCTTCCCCTAAGGTAGAGGTGAGCAGCACATCTAAGTTTAGAGCAGTGTGATAGACCTACTAGCTGGGTGCCTTCCTTGTCTATAAAAATGGGCATGGTGAGCCGGGCATGGTGGCGCACGCCTTTAATCCCAGCACTCGGGAGGCAAAGACTGGCAGATTTCTGAGTTTGAGGCCAGCCTGGTCTACAAAGTGAGTTCCAGGACAGCCAGGGCTATACAGAGAAACCCTGTCTTGAAAAACAAAAACAAAAACAAACAAACAAACAAAAATGGGCATGGTGGCTGGGCAGTGGTAGTGCAGGCTTTAATCCCAGCACTGAGGAGGCAGAAGCAGGTGGATCTCTGTGAGTTCAAAGCCAACCTGGACTACAGACTGAGTCCCAGGACAGCCATGGCTACACAGAGAAATCTTGTTAATAATAATAATAATAATAATAATAATAATAATAATAGGGGCTGGAGAGATGGCTCAGTGGTTAAGAGCACTGACTGCTCTTCCAAAGGTCCTGAGTTCAAATCCTAGCAACCACATGATGGCTCACAACCATCTGTAATGAGATCTAGAACCCTCTTCTAGTGTGTCTGAAGACAACTACAGTGTACTTACATATAATATAATAATAAATCTTTAAAAAGTCTAATAATGAGCCGGGCGTGGTGGCGCACGCCTTTAATCCCAGCACTCGGGAAGCAGAGGCAGGCGGATTTCTGAGTTCGAGGCCAGCCTGGTCTACAAAGTGAGTTCCAGGACAGCCAGGGCTATACAGAGAAACCCTGTCTCGAAAAAACAAAAACAAAAACAAACAAACAAAAAAAACAAAAAAAAAGTCTAATAATAATAATAATATAAACAAAAATGGGAACAATAAAGGCATTTACTTCAGGCATTGTTGTGAGGCTACATGAAGTTTTTTGGATAATGGCTGATGTGACAGAAACACTCTGTAAATGTTAGCCACTGGCATTTTACAGAGGAGGACACTAAGATGTAGAGAGAGTTAAGTCGTTTGCCAAAAAGATGTCACTAAAGGGGCTGGAGAGATGGCTCTGTGGGTAAGTACCCAACTGGTGGTCACAATTGTCTTTAACAGTTCCAGGTGCTCTGACACTCCACCAGGCATGCATGTGGTATACAAACACATATAGAAGCAATATGCTCACTCACATAAAATAGATAAACCTTAAAACAAAATTAAAAGGCCACAAAGCCAGTAGGGACAGATACCTGCCTAGCATTAAAACCTTACCTCAAGTCAGCCAGGCGTGGTGGTACACACCTTTAATCCCAGCACTTGGAAGGCAGAGGCAGGTGGATTTCTGAGTTCGAGGCCAGCCTGGTCTACAAAGTGAGTTCCAGGACAGCCAGGACTATACAGAGAAACTCTGTCTTGAAAAAAAAAAAAAAAACAAAAAAACCCACCTTACCTCAGGCCTGAGGACAGGGCAGTGGACAGATGAATGAGAATGCTTCTCCTAACAAAAGAGAGAGGCAGTAACGCACATGCATGCAGGAAGGTACATTCCAACACCTGCCTCTCACCCACAGAAGTGTCACCAGCCAACCTTAGCCTCAGTCTTCCATGGAAACACACAACATACCCAAGCCCTTCTTCCTCATCCTTCCAATTCACATACAGACATCTGCATCCTTCCCATACTCCCTAGTCCAGAAATGTGCACTCCAGACCTTCCGTGCCTTTATCCTTTCTCACATGCCCTGTCTCAGTAACCTTTCCACATGTCCTCTGCCCGCGGCCCACAGCTGTTGATCTTAACTGCGGTACCCTTTTGCCTCAGCAGCCTCTGTCTCAAACACTCCTGGCCCTTCTGTTCCCCGGCCCTAGACAGATGTCCTATGTACTGTGGCCAATCCCCTCAGTGTCTCTGCCGGAAGAGACAACTCTTTTCTTGCTTTTCTGATCTCAGTTCCTCTTTCCGGTGGGACAGAGCTCAGGTAGGCTCAGAGCTGCTCTGCCCTGGCTCAGCCCTCCTCTCTCCACTCCCTCAGTGGTGCTGATCGGCGAGTCAGGCGTGGGCAAGACCAATCTGCTGTCCCGGTTCACCCGCAATGAGTTCAGCCACGACAGCCGCACCACCATCGGGGTTGAGTTCTCCACCCGCACCGTAATGCTGGGCACCGCTGCTGTCAAGGCCCAGATCTGGGACACGGCTGGCCTGGAGCGATACAGAGCCATCACCTCTGCGTGAGCCTAGGCCTGGGGGCGTTGTGAGGAACCTGGGAAACTGCTGTGTGTTCCCTGGGGTGGAAATCACGGGGACACAAGTGCTGTGACTGACCAACAGGGACAGATAGGATGTAACAATCACGAGCACAAGCCATGGCCTCACTTACTAAGCCTCTCATGTACCCATTCTACCCGGCATTCTGTGGAGCTCTTTGAGTACTACAGGAAGAATGGATGCGCTGTAATCCTATCCATTCTTGTTTAAATTGGTGCGTGGACTGAGGGCGCAGCACAGTGCTCTCTACTCTTGGCAACCCGTCTAATCACGGTGCCCAGGGTGAGCCGGACTTTGGAGTATGTTTTGTAGACCAGGTTAGCCTGAGCTCACATGTAGAACTAGAATTCAGTGTGTAGTCCTGGCTGGTCCAGAACTTGCTATGTAGACCAGGCTAGCCTGGAACTCACACAGATCTGCTTCCTCTGCCTCCTGAGTACTGGAGGTAGTACTTTAATGGAGAACATTAAGGAATGTTCCACCATTCACAGTCACAATTTTTTAAAAATTGTATTGGCTGATTGATTGATTGATTGGTGGATTATATATATGTATTGTATTTGGAATTGAATTCATGGCTTCCCATGTACTAGGCCCATCTCTAATTTGGAGTATTTTATAAATAGTTTATAAAGCCTCAGAAAATTAGGTTAGGCCTTGTGGCCATATCCAAAGTGTCTCCTGACCAGTATCAGGTTCAGCGGTCTGAAATGTGGTCTATCATGTTTGGTGGAAGATAGAACCGCAAGAGACAGGAAGCAGGAAGCAGGGGGTTATTGCTATGTACACTACAGGGCCACGCCCATCCACCACTCTTCTAAGACTTGGTTGACTTGTTCATAAACTAGGAATAAGCCAGGGATGGTGGTTCATGCCTGTAATACCAGCTGAAACAGGGGATTGCCTTGATTTTTCAGGCCAATCTGGGCTATATATCAAGTTCTTGTCTCAAAACAAAACAAGGAATAATTAGATACCATTGGTCTTAAACCTTTGAACTGCTTAGAAAGAAGCTAAATATCTGCAGGAATTTAGGCCAGGTACTGGTCCAAGAGGCAGGCATTTGGCTCACCTTGGAAAGATGCCAGCAGATGAAGCTACTATGTGATCTATGTGAGAAAGACAGCAAGGGACATACCTGATCAGCGTCCACAGGGGCATTGGTAGATGGGCAGGGCTGAAGTCAGGCAAAGGACCGAGGAAGCAGAGTGTCTTTGAGGAGCTGGTGGGAGGTCGGAACATGGAGGTGAAGCTTCAGAGGCTCTGAGACCAGTTTCCCTGCAGTACTTGGGAGCCTTGAGTGCCCTGAAGGGGTGGGGGTGGGGGTGGGGGTCCTGCCTGATTTCGTGCACACTGATATCAGGCATTTAATTGATGACTGTGCTCCAGGGCTGAGCCTGACAGCCCTCTCTAGTCCCTGTCCATCCCTCCCTGCACCCCACACAGGTACTATCGTGGGGCCGTGGGGGCACTCTTGGTATTTGACCTGACCAAGCACCAGACCTATGCTGTGGTGGAGCGCTGGCTAAAGGAGCTGTATGACCACGCTGAAGCCACGATTGTTGTCATGCTCGTGGGGAACAAAAGTGACCTCAGCCAGGCCCGAGAGGTCCCCACTGAGGAGGCCTGCATGTTTGCTGGTGAGAGCATCTCCCACTCTGTCTGACTCCCCTGCCCCTGCTCATACCCTTAGGGCCATGGATGGTCTGTCTTCCCTCATGTGATTCACTGCTTCCAGCCCCTTTGGGAACCTATGTGTCTCCCCAGACTCCTGGCTGTGAGACTGTCTTCATTAGCATCTGTTCACACTTGATTCTACCACAGCCCCACCCTGAAATACTCAGAGACCCTTGCAGACTCCTGGTGGCCATCTCCCCAGACGTTCTCTGGGTTTGACAGCAAGCACTTCAATGCTGTGGGTTAGGGAACAGCTTCTGGCCTCCTCTTGGCCAGTTACTAGACATAGGCCATCGGCACAAGCTCCTTCTTCCTTCTCCCTGCGTTTCTAGGTTCTGCTTTCCTAAATAAACCTACTTTATAGATTGCATAAATGATTGAATAAGCTACTATCTACCAAGGGTTTGGCATATAGAAGAGAGACCTAGAAAGCAGTAAATAAATGTTCTTACCGTTTGTTGCTGTAGGTCCATAACTAATACGTGCTTCCCTTCCTGGCAGAAAACAATGGCCTGCTGTTCCTGGAGACGTCAGCCCTCGACTCCACCAATGTTGAGCTAGCCTTCCAGACTGTCCTCAAAGGTGAGAGCCTGCCCATTGGGTACTTACTCCATTCTGGGTGGGACCCTGTCCTCTCAGCTCACTGTGGCCTCTAGCCTACTCTGAGCCACTGGCCCCACCTCCCATCTCTCCACTCATCCTAGGGCTGAGGGAAGCAAACCGGAGGGCCTCATGTTTTAGGGGGCTGAGTCTGGGTTCCTTGCTTACCTGGGAAGATAGTCAAGACCCAGGTATCAAGACTACTTTGTAGCTGGGCGTGGTGGCGCACGCCTTTAATCCCAGCACTTGGGAGGCAGAGGCAGGCGGATTTCAGAGTTCGAGGCCAGCCTGGTCTACAGAGTGAGTTCCAGGACAGCCAGGACTACACAGAGAAACCCTGTCTTGAAAAACCAAAAAAAAAAAAAAAAAAAAAAAAAAAGACTACTTTGTTCCAGCAAAAACTCTTCCTCTGGGTAGCTACCTGTGCTCCTAACTGGCATGGGAAGTGTGAAGTGTGGCACTAAGGGGCGGGGACATTAAACTTCTGCTCTGATTCTTTCCCTCTTCCTTAGAGATCTTTGCTAAGGTGTCCAAGCAGAAGCAGAACAGCACCCGGACCAGTGCCATCACCCTGGGCAATGCCCAAGCTGGACAGGATCCTGGCCCTGGGGAAAAAAGGGCGTGTTGCATCAGCCTCTGACTTCAGCTATGGCCAGCCCTGTGTCCTGCTTTCAACCTTCGGATACCTCCACCACTCCTACTGCAGGACTTCTCCCTACCCTGGAGTCACTAGCACCCAGGGTCATCATGCCCTACCACATGATCTGTCCACCACACCCCTCTCCATCACCTGGACCCCTTACAGGCGAGGGCCGGAAAATAAAGCTGTTTTGTATTGTGCCTGGCCACCCTGCTGCCTTCCATCTGTCCCTTGTCGGGCTGTCTGTGCCACCCTTCCAACTTTGACTCCTCCTCTGAGTCCCTGATCCCCTTCTCCACCCCTTTCTGTCACCCCTACAATATCCACTCCTCCTCCCCAACCCCAGCCTGCTTCTGGAGTTCCATGGGGTCTGGGGACGGTGCCAAGGGGGCAGGAGTTGCCTACCCATCCCTCTGCCAACCCCTCAGGCAGGTGGGGGATGAAGATTGTGTGGAGGGGAGGGGTATTTGGAAGGCGAAACAAAAGAAACCATCCTCCAGCTCCATCTGGTACCTAAAGCCCTGGTGCCAAGAACTGAGGTCACTCCAATGCCAGGGGCACTGGGGAAGATACCAGCCTGGTATGTGTACTGAGGAGGGGTTCCTAAGACTGAGAGGTAAACATCCCATCCAGTCTTTTTCCTGTCCTTAAACAGGAGGAACTGAAATTGGAAAAAGTAGGGGGGGTCAACGTCTTTTTCCAGAGTGCCAAGAGCTGGCCATCCAAGTAAGAGATGATGGCAACCCTGGAGATACCCACTTCCCACACCAGAACACCACCACCCCACAGCAATCACTACCCAAGATCCAGCTGGCACACAGTGAAAAGACAGAGCCTTAAGTAATAATACTTTTAATAAAATTAACTTCTCAATAGCACATTTAATACATTAACCCTCCCCCTTCTTGGTTTCTCTGCATTGTGTGCAACATCACTTTTGACTTGATTATTCATGGGTCTGTTTTATTTCCCACCTTTACTTTGCATTTGAAATCTTCCTTGGTGATTTGTATGAGTCACTGGATGCCTCAAATTAAGTCTGACCACGATCCTACTCTACTTTCTACAGTGGAGAGACCATCTTCCCTGCCCCAGGGGCTGTCTCCACCCAACCACTCGACCCTCTGAGCACTCACCCTCAGGTATGCTAAGGGAAATCCTCCCCATTCCCAGATGCTACCATCTCCAACTACTGAGGGTCCTAGGGCAAAAAGGGCAGGGGGCTTCTAGTCTCTAGATGGGGTGAGAAGAGTAAACTGGAGAGATGGAGACATGTTTGGGCTCTAGGGTCAAGAAGTGGCAATGTCAATCACTGGTATCCCGCTTGCTCAAGCTAAAGCCAAGAGGCCTCTCCCATTCCTGATATGATTGATTGCTAGCTGGGGCTGATGGAAGGAAGGCAAGTGCTTAAAAATGCCTATTTCTCTCACGCAAAAGCCAGGCTTCCGGCTTTCTGTGGGGAAGGTGATGATGTGACCCTATGGATGATCCCTATCTGAACACAGCCGGGAGCTGGGCCACAAGGTTGCACAGAGGCCACTCACGTTTCTGCATTTGTATCTGTTCTTGGGGATAGGATGGGGTGGAGGAGTTCTCCCAGGCTCATAAGGACAATACTTGCACTCTACTTCCTGAGTCGGGAAGTCTTTCGTGGGATGTTAACTTCTCCATGAAGCCAGGAGTAGTGGTGCGAACCTTGTAGGCCCAGCAACTGTAGGCAGCAAGATGGCTGCTAGTTTAAGGCCAGACTGAGCTAGAGACCCTGTGTCAAAAAACAACAAATGAACAACAAAAAATGCCCCACTACAGATGTGAAGGGAAACAGCGCTAGAAACTGCAATGCCGCTCCCACACTGCATGGGTGCTGGAGGCTGAGCTGATCAGCAGTTGCTGGCTCATTCACAGAATATCTCCACCTGGCTCTGGAACCCACCACCGAGGTGACTTCAAGGACTTCCTCAGGGTGGCCTGGGAGGGTTGGACATTAGGAGTAGGGGCTTCCTAACAGATGGCCAAGCTCAGCCCAGCCTCACCGAGCTTCTGATGACCAGTGTGTACCCTTGCAAAGACCCTGGGACAGAACCTCTCCTGTATTTATCCCGCACTTAAACCTAAGGATTCTCAGAATCAACCCCAGCCGACTGGAAGCTCCCAATCTCAGCTAGCAGCCTGCTCTAGCCCTGTCCCCAGGGGTAGGGCAGCTCAGCCACTGGCCTCTAGTCTTTTTTTTTTCCCCCATACTTTTATACATTCTACCGGGCTCAGAGGCCCACAATGCTACTAAACTTTAAGCTATCTTGAGTATCGTCTACTAAGTAACTAGTAATTCTTTTTCTTTCTCTAGGATTATATGAAATAAATTTGAATTATTTTGTAGTATTCTCTTCTTTTAAACCCCTCGGTTTTTCTTTCTCTTCTCATTTTTTTTAAAATTTTTTTGGTTAAAAAAAAAAATCTATTTCTCTTAAATCTCACACCTCTGAGGGTTTCAGTAAGGCCTATTAGGCCTCAGTTCTGGCTTTCCCTCCTGACTGCCCCTGGCACAGGGTAGGGGAAGGAGGGCCACTCCAGGACCCTCAGTCCTTAGTCCCAAAGCTTCTTCCTTTCTGGTTAATCCTTTCCTTTGTTTGGCTCTGCCGGCTCCCCCTGAGGGGGAGGGGGAGGGGAGCCCACAGAGTGAAATCCAATCTACTGGTGGGGGCCCCAGAAGGGACCAACTTCCCATCCCCTCTCCACCATCCACCCCAGGATGCTCCCCCAAGAAAAGCAAATGACATTTCTCCCCAAAAAAAAGTGGGGGAAAAAAAAGAACATAAACCCGAACATATATTAAAAACTTTTTTTAAGATTTAACTCTGAATACAAATGTATTTTTTTTCTTCTCTCCCTACATATATTCTAAACCTTCTAAAGTTTTTTTTTAAGGATCACTTTATCATAAAATAAAATATCCTTTTCATATAATAAATTACCTAATAAAAAGTCTTTTTTTCATATTAGCCCAGGTTCTTTGCTACATTTATACGGTAATAAATGCCTTTATTAAAATAGAATATTAAATTATAAAGAACTGCTTTTTTTTCTTTTTTTGCTATTTTGTTTCCTCTCCTCTGTTGGTCGCCCATCTCACTCCCCCATTGCTTTGCTGCTCGCTCGCTCACTTTTGCGCTTGTTTCTAGGAAAGGCTCACTCAGCAAGGGTGGGATTGGATCTGTGGAGCCCCTAGTGTAACAGTCTTTTGCCTTTGTGGGTAAGGAGTGGAGAGGGGGAGGGGACTGACAGACAGACATCCCTTCTTCCCACCCCCCTCCCATCCCCTACCCCTGGGCAACCCAGGGTGCCCATTTGGTTTGGTTTCTATTGTACAGACATCTCAAGATGGCTCACATTGGCAGAAAGGAGGGAAGCTGCCACAGGCCAGTTTTCTGGGCTGTGACCTCCTTCCTCTCCCCTCCCAGGCTGGTGGTCTGGAGGGGGAAGGCTGAGGAGAGGCAAGTTAAATCACGAGAGGCAAGAGAGAGAGATCTCCCTCTGCCCTCATCCCACATCCTTTTCCCATCCAGGAAGAGTGGAACTTCTGAGCTAGAGCTCAGAATATCCCACCCAATTATATACAAGCAACTCCTGGGCCTCCTGGTCACCCATCCTCTCCTGGCCCGGCCAGCGGAACCGGGAGGGTAGGAGGCTGCTGACAGACACCAGGGAGCGAGAGGAGCAGTGAAAGGGTGCTAGACCTATCACAATTCCTGATTCTTGTAACAGGCTCCACTGCACCCCAATCCTGCTTTGCCCTGGCCTGACCCCTCACCAAAGATCTGGCCTCTCTCCTCAGCCAGTGGGTAAGACAGAGAATTCATGATTTGTGGCTAATAAGGACTCAATAATGGTTCAGCTAGGTGCAGAGGGGTCAGGGGGTAGGCCACTGCAGGTGAGGGGGAAGGGAGCCCTTCCAGACACATCTCTCTTGCCCCAGGACTTTTCCTACTTTCAGCTTTCCCTTCCCTTGGGCAGGAGACCCAGGATAGGAACTGCTCCCTAAGTATAATGCCCATAGATGATAAAGGTGGGGTTCCAACCTTTCATGTACCCCATTACTAGCTTCCCATCTCAAACTGTCACTGATTCTTTGGAGGAGTGGGAGAAAGGGCTGTCCTCTACATGAAGAGGAACTGGAGGTGGGGGGCTATCAAAACGCTCTCCAGACTTCTTTCCCAGGAAGATGATATCCCCAAAGCTGGGCTAGAAGAGGCAAGAGGAACAAGGGACTGAAAGTAACACGTGGCTGTAGGAGAGGGGAAAACAACAACAGAAACCAAAGGGCAGATCCAGGAAAAAAAAAAAAAAACTGGGGAAAAGCCAAGCAAAAAATTGAAGGGGGAAGAGAAGCCCATTTCCAGATCTCTAGCCCAGCTTTGTAAGACAGGTAAGTAAGTGGTAAGCCCTTTATCGACATCCTCCATCACCCTAGAAGATCTACACAGATCTTTAATAGGCCCCATCTCCTTATACTGTTGGGAACTCAGGATGAGTGTGTGTGTGTGTGTATGGGATGGGGATAAAGGGTCATGTTAGGAGATGGGAGGTCGGGACCAGAGGGCTGGGGAATTACGAAGAGAAGAGCACCTCTAGCTACAGATGGCAATTCTCCCTGTTCTTACCCCCCCCCAGAAAGGGGCAAAATGACGTGTGGATAGGGAGAAGGGAAAGGTCAGGATGTATGTCCTGGTGGCCACTTCTGGCTAAACAAAAGCTTCTCTTAGCTGCTTCCAGATTTATAGGGTGTGTTGAGGTATCAGAGTTGTAACTCTAGTAAAACTTATGGCCCCTCCCAAAGGGTAACCAGAGGCTCTGAAAATGGCCCCGCCCCCAGCCACTCAGGCCTCCCTGTCCCCACCCCAGCGAGTGAATATTTCCAAGCACCTTGCCCTGTAGTCACTGATTTTTCAAAAAGCCCTACAGGTCCAGGGTGGCACCCGAGGCAGCGGGCCCAGGAGACCAGAGACATGGAGCTTAGGAAAATATTCGGATGGCTTGTGTGGCGGTGATGTGGCAGACAGGACACTCTGGGTCCGTCCTCTCGCAGATGCGTACTGCACACTCCATGCAGAAAAGGTTGTGTCCACAGGGCACCAGGGCTGCTGTCACTTCACTCTCAAAGCACACCATGCAGTCCCGCCCGCCGCCGGGGCTCCGCAGCCCGCCTGCCCCCAGTTTAGAGAAACCCTGCAGTGGCTCTCCGGGTGGCCTCCGAGGGAGCCCGGTCAGCTGCTCTGGCCCCGCAGAGGTGGCAGGAGAGCGATGCGCGCCTGGGGGGCCCGCCCGTGCCTTGGCTGAAGAGGAGGAGGCAGCAGAGGAGAAGAGCACCGAGGTGGGCGTGGCATTCTCCTGGCCCGCCCACAGCGGGGGGCTTGTCTCCGCCACGCCATAGTACACGTCCTGCTTGCCCACGCCGTAGCCCGGAAACAGATATCCGCCGTAGCCGAAGTCCCCGCCCTGCTCGCCTAAGCGCGGGGCCTCAAAGGCCGAGTCCACACCGCATTCGCCTATGCAGCCCAGGCTGTTCTGCCTGAAGGTGGAGAGCGGCTTACAGCCTGGAGCATGCACCCGCCAGGCATCTGAGTAGCGGCTGTCCAGGGCAGCATCAGGGCTGCCAGCCAGGAAGTCGCCGTCGCTGTTGTATTCAAGAATCTTGCCGGTGCGCACAGCGATGTGCGTCTCGATCTCCTCCCGCGCACGCTCCACGTTGCCCGGTGCGCCGGTTATCTCAAACACCGGGTCGCGGTCCCGGCTGGGAGTGATGATGTACGTGTTGGTCTGCTGCTGGATGCGTTTGATGGTCGCTCCCTTGGGGCCCACCACCAGTCCCACCACGCGGTAGGGCACTCGTACACGGATGGTCACTTGGCCTGGCAGAGCCGGGGCCACGCCAAAGGCGGCGCCAGACTTGTTGCGTGAGGCTCTTATCATGGAGAAGTGCTCAGCTGCGGAGATGATCTCCCGCCGGGCTGTGGCCACGTCTTCCCGCCTCCCAGTCACCATGAACACTGGCTCCTCACCTCGCACAGGTGTCTTGATGTAGGTGTTGGTTTTGGCCCTCAGAGCCTTTATCTTGCAACCTGGACAGAGTGGTAAAAAAATTTACAGGACAAAGGAGTTTGTACTTTCCCCCAGAATCCCAGCTTCCCCCAAATCCTTCAGTTGATCCAGTGACACCTCCAAGACCACAAACACAAGCTACCCCCCAACTTGACCAATCCATTGACCAATTGAATGCACTAGTTTGTGTTGTGTTCCATTCTGGGCCTTCCATATACACTCCTCTGAGACCCCCTCCTGCAGAGCCTTTGAGAGAAACAGCTAACTCAAAAACTCTTCCCTAAGCAGCTGCCCGTCCACTCCTCCCTCCATCTCACCTTCCTCTCAGTGACCGCTCCTGGTCTTTGCTCAAAGCTCCAATGCACTCATTAACCCAGTCTACTCATGTGACTTCCATTCATTAAAAGAGTCTGTCCTCTAGCTCACCCGGGGACATGGGCTATTTACTGTGTGCTGTGATCTCCCCAGGCCTTCCTAGCATTCCTAGAACTAGAGACCAAAGTCAGAGAAAAATTAAACCAGGGGCAGGAGGGAGGAGAGAGACCCCATAATCTCTGTGCTTCTTCTTCACACCATAAAGCATTTGCAGCACCTGATTCAGTGTGGGGTGTGGGTGTGGGGTTCAAGGGGTCAGAATCTCAAGGGAGAAGAAAGTAGGAAGATAGTATCACCCAGAGGACCTAAGGCCTGTCCTCTTGTTCTCCCTGCCTGCCACCCAGGGCAGGACTGAGATGTCCTGGAGGCTGAGGAGAGGGGAACTGAGCATTTCTGGACCCCAGCTCCTGCTTTGAAGGAGGATCAGGTTATAGCTGGGATAGGCAGGAAGAGAAAGAAAAGCAAGACAAAGAGAAGAGGAGGGGGGAGCAGGAATGCACCCGAATGCCCTTCAGAAAACTCTGCAGACCTCGGGCTGGGTGGATTTGCCTGGCTTTACAGAGCCTCCGTCTCTTACCCCTCCTTCAGAGTTCAGGGGCCTATGGGGCCTAAGGTAATGGGCAGGGTGCCCTCCATCCAAGCAATACTGTAGGGTGAGCAGAACACCCCTCCACACGTCCACAGGCCCTCTCCATCTCACTTTCGCCCAGCGCACAGACTGTACATTAGTACACACCTACACTTTTAACCCCACTCTCACAGATAGAATCCCTGAGCTCCTTAGGCACACTTCAGTGCTGGGTGCCCTTCATCATGTACCCAACCAAAGCCATTAAGACCACTGCTATAACTGCCCCAACCCTCAACTGCAGGCCTCCTTCCTCCATTCCCAAAGTGTCTTTTCTAACCCTAATGAATTGGTGGGACGGGGTGAGTTAGGAATGTACCTAACATATATTAAGAAGGAAAAATGTAACCCCCACTTCTTTTCAGACCTGTTGGCAGATAAGTCCTACTTGTTGCCAAGCCCACAGCCTGGTTGCTTTAATATCTGGATGGTGGCTTGGTTCCTGAGGTTCGGAGGATAGAAGCACAATACTTTCTGCCACCTCTATTTACGTGCCACCCGATGGGCACCTAGGTGCTGGCTCCTAAGTTTTGAATCCAAAAACTTCATTGGGAGTTAGGTGTCTTTAGGAGATCTGGAGTTTGGGAGGACAAACCCAAGGGAGAAAGCCTGAGGCCGGGAAGTACAGAACGTAGCAGCCTCAGCATCTTGGGTTCTACAACCCTGAAGAAGCTCCCTAGAAGTGGAGGTCAAAGTCAGAGAAACACTAAACCCGCGGCGGCGGCAGCAGGAGGGAGGTGAGAGGACTTCCATCTGCTTAAAGAATGGGGAAGGGAGGACTTCTGTTCTCTGACAATATTCTACTAGGACAAGTTCTACTTTTATGATGGATAGACACATTTGCTAAGGAGGCAGAAGAGTAAAGGACCCCCATTAAATTCTGGCGCCTTCCAAGACCTCACCCAAGTAAAGACATTAATATCCCCACCCAACACCAGGCTCTGAATCCCCAGGGTTTGACAAGGAGGGGAAATCCAACTTTCTAAACCAGAAACCCCCAAGAGATTGAGGGAGGGGGCGCTGTGCAGAGGAGGGGCAAGTTCCTCTCCTCCACTCAGCCCTCCATTCCAAATCCTCCAGCCCCAACACTGGGGTGGATGAAGTGAGATATGGGGTAGGGGCTCCAGCCTGCCTCCCCCCCTCCACAGCCAGTTCCTGGCCTTCTCTTCTTTTCTCCCGCGGAATGTAGCCCCTCCATTGTTCCCCACTGTGGGACAGCTCCTCCCCCCACTTCACCTCCCAGCCCAGCCCCTTTGCAATATCCAAATCCCGCCCCCCCCCCCAAGAAGCTGGGAGGGGAAGGGTCCCCAAGATTCAGGTTGTTCAATTTGGGTACAAACCAACACTCCCACCCATCCAAGGATGCTGGGCTGGGAGGGTGTGGTAACATACCCCATTGGCTTAATTCAACACCCCTCTCAGCACACCCAGACACGCACCCCCCCATATTCCAAGTGGAGGTTTCTGTCCCCCTTCACCGACATGCCCTTCTTGTCCTGTCCCACGAATTCACTCAGAGACTTCTCTGCAGACCCCTGGCTCCAGGCCGTGGCCAGCCCAGAACAAAAGCAAGACGGAGGAGGAGAGGCCCACGCCAGGACTGGTACCTCCTCAGAGATTCCCCCTCCCCAAACACAGGGGCCCTCCAACTTCGGTGTATAGGCGACCAAGAGACCCCTCTTTGCCAAGGGCTCCCTCATCACCTCTCCCCAGACTGGGACCCTCCCCTGGGCCACACCCCCTTTCATTCCTACACTCAGCCCAACAAAGAGGCAGATCCTCAGTCGGGCTTCATGGACTAGGTCTCCCTCAGAGTCCCCAGCTCCAACAGCAGAAGGTCCCAGGAGTGCCCCCTCCCCAGTCTACAAGCAGATACCAGAGTAGGGGCTCCCAAGTAATTGCACATTCCGTCAGTCCTTCCAGCCAGGAGCCGACACCCCCTCTGCACAGACCCTGGGATTGGGAGGCAGCTCCCCCTCCCCTTTCCTCTCCCAGTTCCAGGATATTTCTTTGTCTACGGGCGGAGCCCCAGGGGAAGAAGGGTCCCGAGAGTCGTCCCGACTAGGGGTAGCAGGGAACTTTGTGGCACTTGGAATCTGGGCAGGGGGCGGGGCCCCCTTTGTCGGGAAGGGACAGAGCCAGAGGCGCGCAAAGAAGGAAGCGATGAACTTTCCGCGCCGGGGACAGCAAGCCCCCACTCCAACCCTCGCAGTGTCCCGACGCCCGCTTACCTTGCCTGCCCACGATCTCGGCCACGTGCTCGGAGGTGGGCACGGGAACGCACTCCGTGGTGTTGCTGCTGCCCTTCAGGCGCAGCTCGGCCTCTTTGTAGAGCGCGCAGAGCTTGGCGTCGTTCGCCCCTTTGGGGGCGGTGGGGGGCTGGGGCGTCTGCGCCGCGGGGGCCGCGCTCGGGGCGGCCGGGGCCGCCGCGGGCGGCGGCGGCGGGGCCGGCTGCGGGGGGGCGGCCGGCTGCGCGGGGGCGCCGCCCCCCCCACCTCCCCCGTCCTCGCCCGCCGTGGGGGCGGGGGGCTCCCCCAAACCCAGGAGGCAGAGTTGATCAAGAGCCAGCTGAAGGGCGCGCTCGTCTTCCAGCAGCCCTCGGTCCTTAGCGCTTCCCCCGAAACATCCTAGTTCTCCAAAGCCCCCATTTCTTTCCATTATTCCAGATACCACTAGACTAGGCATGGCGAAACAAAAGCTGGGGGAGAGAGGGAGAGAGAGAGGTGGTGGAAGGGAGAAGAGGAGAGAGGAGGGGAGGGGAGAGGAGAGGAGGGGGTGTGTGGGGAGGGGGAACAAAGAGCTGGGGAGGGGGGAAGAAAGCGAGATAGAAAGATAGACCCACCCCTAAGCCCCCCTCCCCAAGCACCCTGTAACCTGACTCCCCTCGCCCCAGCCCCCGGGTGGGGGTGGGGGAAAAGCAAAACCAAGAAAGCAGATCTCCTCTCGCTCCGGGGTGACGGGGTGGGGTGGGGGGCTGCGGGCCCTAGCCCCCACCCCTCCGCCTCGGACCCAAAGTCTCTACCCTCCGCCGAGCAGACGCCCCCTTAAGCTCCCGCACCGAGCCCCAGTCCCGGAGCGTCGCTCAGTGGCCCCCAATAGAGCCCAGCCCCTTCCAGCGCTCAAACTCTTTTGTTTTAAATGAACTGGATGGAGCAGCATGGAACTGACGGGAGGGGGGCGCGCCGGGGGCGCCCGGGGCATGCCGGGAGTTGTAGTTTCCCGCCCTCGGGCGCGGGGAGGAATTCCTCAACCCGGGCAAGAAGGGGATTGCGCCCCTCGGGCTCTGCCCACTGGGCACGGGAAAAGCCTCGGGAGGGTTGGGAGTTGTGGTCCGAGAAATTTTAGGAGCGGGCGGTATTCGGGAAGGGAGCGAGTGTGGAAAGGCGTTTCTCCTCCGCCCGCGGGTCCCGGGCCTCTTTCTTATGGTAATGAGGGCCGGGGCGGAGCGGCCTCGTGGCTGCAGTGCCCTCCCTCCTCCCGCACGCGATCGCGGAGTCCACGGGCTCGGGCCTCCGGGAGACAGCTGGTGGAGCAGACAAAGCCCGCGGCCGCTATAGTGGGAGGAGCAGGTCTCTGCGCTGCTTGGGGGCCAGGAAGGGGCGTTCGTGTGGGGGTGGGACCCCCGGTAGAGGATGTGGTTCCCTCATCTCGTCTCGGAGGTAGCAAGCCCTCCCCAGCCCCCAGCCTCCCAGTTCCGGGATCTCCGAGGCCACGGCTGGGAGGTGAGTTAGTTCGTGCCCCCGTGGTCGGTGCAGTGACCCAGTGAGGATGAGGGGGCGTGAAGGCTGAGGATGAGGGGTGGGGGCTGATCCGGGAAGCCAGAAGGGTCCTAGAGGTTTCCTATGACTTAGTTTGGAGCCTTGAACTTTAGGTAACAGGAGTGAGATTGGGGGCCCTTGAGAACCCAGAATTTTTTTTTTTTTTTTTTTTTTTTTTTAGTCCTGAGCCTCGAATATAGTGGAGGAAATCTTTTGTCCCTTGGACGGTCATCTCTGTTTCCCTTGCCTCTTTTATAAACCAGTAATTCAGTCCTTTTGACCCTAGAAATATGGCGAAAGAGATCAGAAATAAGCTTTTAAGATTTGACAGTTGAGAGGGGAGTTAGAGTGTACTGCATTCTTCTTTCTTTCTTTCTTTTTTTTTTTTTTACTTCCCCCCTACCCTGTATCTTCTGCTGTTTTCCTTTTCTTTTTTTTCCAAGAGAAGGGATGGGACTGCATTTAGAGGTCTCTAGGTCAGGCTCTAAGAGTCACCTCTCCAAGTTGGATAACAGTAGATGGGTACGTCCCGATTCCCGCCTCTGCCCCAGGGGGTTTCCTTTGGGAACAGAAATCTGAGCTAGTCCTGAGGTAAAGTTTTGCACGAAAGACGGGCTGTAAATTGACAATGGGGATGTAGGGGGAGGCTCAATGAGGGGAGGAGGGCTGAGCTGAGGCCCGTTCTTTATAAGCTGATTTTTGGAAAGAGTGCGTTCGCACATCATTTGGGAAGGCAGGAGTCTGAGCTAAGTGGTGAGTGGGTATGAGATGGTGAAGGAGATGAGCAGAGGGACCTGGCTAGCTAGAGTAGGGGGGGAGGGATTTTTATGGGAGTGGATGCTCCTGTCCTCTAGCAGGAGTAGTGGAAGAGCAAGGCTTCTGACTCCTGTTTACCTCTCTCCCAGGAACCCGGACGGGGGCTCTGGGAGTTTCTTTGGAGAAAGTTTCTACTGGAGACCAGGTGACGGTGGGGCTAACAGCTGTTTGCAGCTTTCCTGTCCTCACTGAAACCAGATTCCCCCCAGAGTTTGCCCCATCTCTGCTTTCCTCCTCACTAAACCAATTAAGGCAGGAGGTTAATGACCAAAAAAGCCTTGGGGATTTGGTCGGGGAGGAAAACAAAGGGCAGAATGTATGAGTGGAGAGAGGATACTGCTAAGGGGCAAAGGGACAGACTGAAGGTGGAGCGAGCCTGGTGGCACCCCACTGGATTCCCACTCCCCAACCCCCATACAACAAAGATATATCGGTCCTCAGGGTCTGTTAGCACCCCAGACTCAAGGTCACACTGTGACTCCAGACCTCCTCCAAGGCAGAAGAGAGCCCATGTGAGCCTGGCTCTTGGAGGGCAAGGTGTGTGTGAAGGACTCAGGTGCACCTACAGGACCAGGCGTGTGCTGAGCTGACCAATGCACAGTTGCTGTGGGGGCTCTTGGTCCTGAGGCTCAGGCCTCCTTTGTTCGGGCTAATGCCACTCCATCTGGGCTGCTGTGCACGTGGGCCCAGCTCTGCACACTTAGGGCAGTCAGGACAGAGGCCTGACTTAAGCCACTCCCTCCATTCTGCCCCGTGGACTGAAGAAGAGTGTGGAGGGTGTGTTTTGGTCCCCTTCGGGACTCTGAGGATCTCTGCCTCTGCGTTTGTGTGTCTGTGTGTGTCTTTCGGTTCCTGTCTCTCTCTTCCTTGCCCTCCCCTCCCCTCCTCTCCTCTCCCAACTCTGGTTTTCTGCCGAGGAATCCCAGGACCCTGTTGAGTTGTTGAATTGGCTGTGGGCACTGAATACTTCTGGGTATGTGTGTGTTTATGCATGCATGGGTACAGGAAAGGTGACCCAGCGTGATGAGGACCCACCCGGTGGAGGCCTGAGGACAGGAACATGGGGAAGTCCATATTGAGAGACTGGTTTCCCTGTCTGCTCTGTGCACTCTTGAGTGCCTGTTTGTAGCTGTCCACACAGTGATTACCAAAGTAGAAGGAGCCCTGGGAAGGGAGGGAGACCCGGGAGGCTGTCACCAAGCGCCTTCGAGCAGGCTGGCCTTGGTTTATCATCCCCTGCCCTTCAAAGGCTGCCTCCGGCTCCGGCTCCGGCTTGGGCTCCCCTTGTCAGTTTAGCCTCCCTCATGCTTACGAGGTTTCCCTGGCCTGTTTGTTTGTTTTGGGTTTTTTTGGACCAGGGTGCTGGGAGTTTTGGTTTTTTTGGACAGGGCTTCTCTGTGTAGCCCTGGCTGTCCTGGAATTTACTCTGTAGACCAGGCTGGCCTTGAACTCAGAAATCCGCCTGCCTCTGCCTCCCAAGTGCTGGGATTAAAGGCATGCGCCACCACGCCCGGTCCGGGCTTTGTTTTTTAACTAAATTGTATTTCATTTATATATTACGGGTGTGCACCCGCCGCATCACACCCACAGGAAGGTCAGAGAACAGCTTGTGGGAACAGGTTTTGTCTTCCTCCATCACGTGAGTGAGTCCTGGGGACTGAACTCAGCAGGTCAGGTTTGGTAGCAAGTCCCTTTATCGCCTTTTTTTTTTTTTTGAGGTAGGGTCTCTGGTAATCTTGGCTGGCCTGAAACACATTATGTAATCTAGTAGCTGAGCCTGGCCTTGAACTCTAGTCTCAACCTCATAACTACTGGTATTGCATGTGTGAGCCACCACACCTGGCCTATTTTCCTTTCTTTTTTTTTTTTGAGACAGGGTTTCTCTGTATAGTCCTGGCTGTCCTAGAACTCACTTTGTAGACCAGGCTGGCCTCGAACTCAGAAATACACCTGCCTCTGCCTCCCAAGCTATTTTCCTTTCTTAATACCTCATGTTGGAAATACAGCTGGATGTCTAGTTAGCCTGTGTCTTTCTTGCTGAACGTGCAGCCAGTTTTCCCTCTTAGGCTGGAGTGAACTGGAGTTTAGAACAGCTTTTCAGAGTGTTTTGTTTGCGTGTGAGTGCGTATGTGCGTGTGCATGTGCCATAACACATGTGAAAGGCAAAGGACATCTTGAGGCAATTCTGGGGGTTAAATTCTAGGGGTTCACAGACTTGGGGGCCAGGTCCTTTATCCGTGAGCCTTCTTGCCTGCCTTCAACTTAGTTCAGCTAATGAGAATATATTGGGTAAGATTCTGCAGCCTGTGAAAGGATCCCAGACCTGATCCCTGCTTTCACCGAGACTCAGGGAACTCTTCTACATGGCCAAGACAATAAGTGGGGGCAAAACCATCTTTGGGGCTTGGAGAGCCACCAAGGCAGGAGGGGTAGGTGGCTGGCCCTTTGTGTCTCTGCCTGGCCCCCAAGTCTTTTGCAGCCCCAGGCTTAGACCTAAACAGACAGCATTTCTGCTCCCACTGCCAGATCCACTGTGCTATCCATGACTCCCCCCGCAGGAGAAGCAAGTCTGAGGGGCCGGGCTGGAACCTGGGCCCCACAGGACAGCTGGCTAACAAGGCCCCTCTGGGACTCTGGTCTGGGCCCAGGCATTCAGGAGGCCGTGATACTGGAGCTGTGACAGTTGGTCCTTAGATTTCCCCACCTAGTGGCGCCAGCTCTGGTTTCTGGCTGGGTGGGGGAGGGGATTAGTTGCCCTCCTGGGACAGGGAGGCAATAGGCACAGCGCCTCTCTCCCCTCTCCCCTCTCAACAGGCTGTCCCTGTGAGGATGGTTCCTCCCAGGGATGAGCGAGCTCTAGGTTGGGTGTGAGAAGGGGTTTGGGCCTTCATGCTGAGTGCATGAAGTTGAACATTATGTGCAGGAGGTCAGCAGGAGTAGAAACTGCGTGACCCTTAACCCTGTCCAGTAGCCTCGATTGCAGGGACACACAGTTCAGAAGAGACTCAGGTGGATGACTCTTCTGCCTTCTATACCATCCTGTTACCTTTTCAGAAGAGGGAAGAGGATATCAGAGAGGGGGTGAGGGAGGACCTACCATTTCTGATGGCTCTCTTCTTACATCTTCAGACTTTATTTTCAACCATACAGTATTATTTCATTACATGTATTCAGTGTTTGTGTGTACCATATCCTGAGCAGAGATCTGAGATTCTCCTTTTTAATAATATTTTTATTTTACTTGCATGTGTATCTGTGTGAGGGTTGTCAGATGCTCTGGAACTGAAATTACAGTTGTGAGCTGCCATGTGGGTGCTGGGAATTGAACCCAGGTCTGCTGGAAGAACAGTTGGTGCTCCCCCCTTCCCCTAACCCCCTTCTCCCACCGAAACTGTGTTTTTCTGTGTAGCCCTGGCTGTCCTGGAACTCACTCTGTAGACCAGGCTGACCTCAAACTCAGAAATCCGCCTGCCTCTGCCTCCCAAGTGCTGGGATTAAAGGCGTGTGCCACCACTGCCTGGCCAGTCGGTGCTCTTAACTACTGAGCCAACTCTGTCTAGCCTAGAGGATCTCTCCCTCTATCCTAGAGGTTCTAGGAATTGGACTCAAGACCTTTGGCTTGGCAACAAGCACCTTTATCTGTTGAGCTATCTCACCTGACCTTTGAATGATTCAATCTTCTACCTGTTCTTGACATAAGAAACCTGGAGGCTCAGTGATGCTAAGTAACTTTCCCAGGTTACACAGCTGCTAAGTGGAAACCGCACTGTTCAAAAAAACAAACCGAGAGCTGTCTGACTCCATTCCTGGGTCCCCAGAGGTGGACAGTGACATTAAGGGCTTGGAGACTTCCGCAGGGGTGAGCAGTTTGGGAAGGCTTCCTGGCTGAGGTGGGTCCCTTGGAATCATTAAAAAAGAAATAAGGTTCTTGGGAAGGGAGAGACTTGGGAGTGTTTCAGGAGGTTGTGTGGGAAGTAACTAGGGAGGCCTGCCAGTTAGGCATTTGCTGTCTTTCACCCATTTGGGAAAGCAATGAGTACGTGTGGCCACCAGATGGCGCCGCAGGACTCCTTTGCCTCCCACTGGACTGGAGGGCCAGGGCTCAAATCTGCTCCTTGTGGACCGGTTTGCTCCATGCTCAGCCCTGCACAGCTCAGGCACCCAGCGGGCCCTTCGGTTTTTGGCATGGCATCTCACACGTGGAAGACAGGAAATCTTGATAACAGTCTATTCAAGATTCAGAATGGAAACCCAAAATAGAGTCGCCGTCCCCCCCCCACCCCCCCAAACAACTTACTCTGCCTTCCTGTCCTGTGCCTTCCTGAGTTCCTTAGAGATACTGTTTAGGGAAATTGTAAAGGATACGCGCATTGAGTGCAGCTGGCTGGGTCTGCATGGAAATAATAATTACCTAATAAAGATGTAAAAGTTTTCATCCAGTGACCATTGATTAAAGATTTGTTATGCACATTGCTCTAGGCACTGGGGTGAAGCCAGTGTTCTATTGGGGTAGGGAGCATAAATAAGTCGGTATTGTCATTGAGGTCAGTGACAGTCACTATGAAGAAAATAAAGCAAGGGATGGAGGCAGGAGGAGTTGTTGTTTGTTTTATTTTGGGAGGGGGTGAGGAAGCTCCTTATTTTAGGGACAGCCTATTACTGTGTAGTTCTGGCTGGCCTGGAACTCACTATGTAGACCAAACAGGCTGGCCTCCAGCTCAGATCTGACTGCTCCTGCCTCCTGAGGACTGCTGGGGTTAGAGACTATGCCACCACCCCAGCTCTTGTTTTATTTTTAGAGGTTCTCTAGTAGCCCCATTCTTGGCCTTGAACTTGTTATATTGCTAAAGAGGACATCAAAATCTTGGTCTTCCAGTCCTGGCCTCCCAAATATTGAAATTGCTAGCGTGTCTCACCACACCTGCCTGAGACAAGGGTGGTCTCTAGGTACCAGGGCGGTGGCGGGGCGGTGGCAGCAGCAGCAGGGTGGGTGCCTCTGTAACTGCTAGAGTACAATTAGCTTGTTTCGTCTTTTTGTACTTTCCTTCCCAACATTCTCCTTTCTGTGTCTGAAATCCTTGACCCTTCTCCCAGCAGCCATGTAGAGTAACAGGCTCTAGCTTAGGACCCAAGAACCCTGCCTTTTTAATTGTGACTCTGTCTCCAAAGATTCACCGCCCCCAGCTTCCCTTACTTCCCGGTAAATGACATCACCACTCACCTGGTTGCTCAAGCCTGAGATTGGGGCCATCTGGGATTTCTGCCTTTCCTGTAACTTGCACCCAGTGCAAAGCCTCTCAGTGAGACCTCACAATGCTTCCTGCCTGCTGGAGGGATGGCTCTGGTTAGGAGGATGGGCAGCTCTTCCAGAAGAGCTGGGCTCAGTTCCCAGCACCCAGGTGCTGGCTGACTAGTTTCGGTTTCATAGGCTCCGGTGCCCTCTTCTGGTGTCTGTGGGCATCAGGCACACATGTGTCACACAGGCATACATCTAGGCAAAATAAACATTTAAAATTGAAAAAAGATTCTGCCAGGCCTGGTAGGGCAACCTGTGATCCTAGCATTTGATAAGTGGAGGCAGGAGGATCAGGAGTGTCATGGTAGTTACATCTATATACCAAGCTTGAAAACAGTTTGGACTACATGAGACCCTGTCAAAAATCTTTTTTTTTTTTTTTTTTTTGGTTTTCAAGACAGGGTTTCTCTGTATAGCCCTGGCTGCCCTGGAACTTACTTTGTAGACCAGGCTCTCCTCGAACTCAGAAATCCGCCTGCCTCTGCCTCCCAAGTGCGTGTGCCACCACCACCTGGCAAAAATATCTTTTAAAAACCCTAAAATGCTGCTTGAACGTTCTCTGTGGCCTTTTATGTATCCGTCATGTGGTTAGAATGTCCTTTGTGGCCTGGTCCCTGTCCACTTGTCCAGCTGGACCACCTGGTCCTCTCCTCCTCCTCGCCACCATTTCCTTGGATAATGCTTGTTCATTTAGCAGGATGGAGCTCGCCCTGGATGACAGCTCCCGGAAACCTCCCCTGTCCCTTTTGTGTGTCCCTTACCATTTTGCCACTCTGTAGAGTAACTGCTTCCATGTGTGACCCCAGTGTGCTTAAAAACTCCTTAAGGGCCGGTGTTAGGTCTAGTTCTCTCCTGCCTCCCCAGCCTCTGGTAAGGAGACACTTGCTGACCAGCAACTGGATGCTTCCATCCTTCCTTGCACATCCTGTCACATACCAACTGCTGGCTGTCCAGGTGCTGCTTTCCGCCATACCACCCCCCTCCTCCTCCCTCAGCCCTCAGACCGGAGAGTGGGCTGTCTGCATGTAGCATCACTAGGCTCTCTCCAGCACCCAGTCTGAAGCTCCGGGACTGTACTGACCGTTCATGTGCTCCTCTTGGGCTAATGATTCAGAACCTGAGATCTCAGAGCACACACCCTTTCCCTTAGCCCTGACAGGTGCTTTAACAAACTCTGCCTGGCTGGCTTTCCCATACAGACCGACCTCTGCTCTGGAATGAATGACCTGACCATGTATGTAGGTGCTCTGGCACCTCATGTTCTGCGTGGCACAGTAGTGTAAAAGTGTAAAAGCTGCCGGGCGTGGTGGGGCACGCCTTTAATCCCAGCACTAGGGAGGCAGAGGCAGACGGATTTCTGAGTTCCAGGCCAGCCTGGTCTACAAAGTGAGTTCAAGGACAGCCAAGACTACACAGAGAAACCCTATCTCAACAAAACAAAACAAACAAACAAACAAAAAAGTGTAAAAGCTGTCTTGGGACATCACCCGTGTGTCTCTAAAGTGTGGCACACAGCAGGTGGCTGCTAACACATGTGTTGAGTCAAGGAATAGAAGAAGAATAAAAGGTCATGTGATTCTGAACAAGTCACTCTTTATCCTTTGGTTGTGTGTGTGTGTGTATGTGTGTGTGTGTGACGAGTGCACTCATGTTCACATACGCACAACATGAGAGCCAGAAGAAGACATCCGGTGTCCTGCTCCATGACCACCTTATTTCCTTGAGACGGGTTCTTCCTGGCCCTGAGCTAGGCTGGCAGCCAGCATGCACCCGCAATCTTCCTGTTTCTGCTCACACAGCACTGGAGTTAGAGGCAAGCATGCTCTTGATGTGTGCTGGAAACCTGAACTCGGGTCCTCAAGTTTAAGCAGCGAGCACTCTTTGTTTTAGAGATGGCCTCACTGCCTAGCTGTGGCTGGCCAGGAGCCCTGGACCTTCATTTTCTCTTCTGTGAAATGAAGGCAAGAGGAATGTGAGACGTCCCCTGGTGTTCTGAAGTGTGGTATTCTGACAAGTGTTTAGCAACCAGAAGGAAAGGAGCCCTGCTCTGTAGCGATTGCCAGTTCCCGAGATGAATCCCCTCCCCATGACCGACTACAGAGTGAGCAATGGGCCGTCACTAGCACGCACAAGCTATGAATCTCAAGCTCAGCACCCCAGGTGATGTGGCTCCAGCTGGAGACCGACTCTGTATAATTTCTAGGTTCTGCATTCTGCCCTAGTCCCTGGGCTGCAGTTTCTCCGGAAGCCCGAGTGTTACATGTCAAGTTGCTTCCTGCACACGGTTCCAGAAGTTGGCTCAAGTCAAGCCACTTGGATGCGCTCATCCAGATAGTTGACTGTGCATATCTCTGGCAGCATCCACAGACTACTGGAAGCCTGTTGGTTGGCCCAAGGCCTGGTGTTCAAAGCCAGGCATGCAGATATTGAGTAACATCTTAGAGTTCTGTAGTTCTGTAGCCTACCTGCCTACCCTGGTAAGTTTGACTCCTTTGACCTCTGACCCTGCTGATGTTAGTTACCCTTCCCTCAGAATGCCTTGTTCAGACCCTAAGGTTTCTTCCTCACCTATCCTTCCTTGGTCCACCCAGCCCACCGTTTCTTTCCTTCTCCCTCTGCCTGGCTGTTCAAGTGGAGGCTTATAGGCTGGCTGATACTGTTCATTACTAATGAACCCTTCCCTGCATCTCCGAGCCAGAGTTCCTTGTCTCTGGAGTAAAGAATAGTAGCAGTTACTATGGGAAATGTTTGTAGCCACTGAGAAGCAACATGGAAAGTACTGGTGGCATTGAATGCCCTGAAAGTGCTTACTTAATAAGAGAGCCATGGTGGCACACACCTTTGACCTTAACACTCAGGAGGTAGAAGCAGGCAGATCTCTCTGAGTTTTAGAGCAATCTGGTCTACATGGTGAGTTCCAGGACAAATAAGGCTATAGCAAGACTTTGTCTCAAAAAATAAGATGAAATAAAGTGCCTAATAAATGTTGGTATTTGTTTTTTGTTGTTGTTGAGATTGGATCTTACTCTGTAGCCCAGGCTGGCCTCAAACTCACAGTGCACCTTCTGTTTCAGCTGGGACTACTGTCAGGCCTGGATATGTTTGCTATTAAACATGTTTTTTCATGTATTTGTGTGTGTGTGTGTGTGTGTGTGCATGCGTGAGTGTGTGTGTGTGTGCGCATGTGTGTGTGTGTGTGTGATACATGGTAAGAGAACAAAGTAAGTCCCAGAGTCTTCAGGCTCAGAGCCTTTACCTGACCAGCCATCTTGCTGGTCATGTGTTTGCTATTATTCAGACCTCAGTTTAGACCCTCAATGGACAAGGGACTGGGTTTCTGCCCTCCCTTCTCTCATCCCCTTAGGAAGAGATCCCCACTTCTTCAAGGAGGATGTTCACTGTTCTGTGAGTGAATGGACTAATGAACCAACTGGGGGTGACTCCCTGAGACCCGCTAAGAAGGTGGCGCTTCTCCAGCCCCGCCAGCAGGTGGCGCCAGCTTCTCAGCCTGTTTCCCCGGCCAACTCCCTTATGCTGTGTTTCCCACACTACAGGTTCTCTCAGCTTGCTCTGGGAAGATGGAGTCCTGAGACCAGCAATGGGGTGCCCAAGAGACTGGGTGGTGCTAGAGAAAGATGTCATCGTGGGGAGTAAGGGGCACAGACCTGAATCGCTAGCTCTCTTGGGGATATGAAATGAGAGACACTTTTAGTCAATCTGTGAGTCAAAAGCTGAGATCTAGGAAACAGACACTTTGTGGGACTTGATGCGGTGAAATCAGTCATCGAAAGAGGAAAGGGGAGGCCCCGTTTCCATGGCAGCAGTATTGTTTGTGGTAAGCGGGGGACTCCTGGGTCTCTAGTGCCCATGCACAGTGACTCACCACAGAAAAGGAAGGCTGTGGAGGGACCTGGTGCTGGGGACCGGATACCCTGTGGCTCCTGCATCCTTCCCCACCCTGGTCCCAGGCCTGTTACTAGGAAAGGACCTGAAGGTTGGAGGAACTGAGGCAGGGCAGAGGCCTAGTGCTCCACTGAATACTTTTGATCCCAGCACTCAGGAGGCAGAGGCAGGTGTATCTCTGAGTTTGAGGCCAGTCTGGTCTACAGAGCAAGTTCAAGGACAGCTAGGGCTGTCTTTAAAAACCTAATTAATTACTGTCTCACTGGACAGGAGAGAAACCATCACGCTGGCCATACTGCACAATGAGGGCATGAGTGGTAAAGATTAGAGCCCAGGACCTTGTTCCAAAGAAAGCAGACAAGGATGGACAGGCTTGGCTGTTGAGAGGATAGCCAAGAGCCGGACGGGCACAGGGAAGGGACGCCACAGCTCACAGTCCCGCTGGCAGGGTCCCTTTGGAGAGCCCCATTTGGCAGACTTACAAAATAAGAGAACCAGACTGGAAATTGTTATTTAAAGAAAAATTAGGGGCCTGGAGAGATGGCTCAGTGGTTAAGAGCACTGAGTGCTCTTCCAAAGGTTCTGAGTTCAATTCCCAGCAACCACATGGTGGCTCACAACAATCTGTAATGAGATCTGATGCGCTCTTCTGGTGTGTCTGAAGACAACTATGGTGTACACCTATAAATAATAAATAAATAATATTTTAAAAGTTTCAAGCTGGGCGTGGTGGCGCATGCCTTTAATCCCAGCACTCGGGAGGCAGAGTCAGGCGGATTTCTGAGTCCGAGGCCAGCCTGGTCTACAGAGTGAGTTCCAGGACAGCCAGGGCTACACAGAGAAACCCTGTCTCGAAAAACCAAAAAAAAAAAAATATTTCAGAACAAACTATATACACACACACATACATACACACACAAGAAAATAAAACAACAAAGGTTTTTTGTTTGTTTGTTTGTTTGTTTTTGTTTTTAGTTTTTCGAGACAGGGTTTCTCTGTGTAGCCCTGGCTGTCCTGGAACTCACTCTGTAGACCAGGCTGGCCTCGAACTCAGAAATCCGCCTGCCTCTGCCTCCCAAGTTCTGGGATTAAAGGCGTGCACCACCACGCCCGGTTTAACAACAAAGTTTTTTTAAAAAAAAAGAAGAAGAAAAATTAGGAGCGCCGGGCAGTGGTGGCACATGCCTTTAAATTAAATCCTAGCACTTGGGAGGCAGAGGCAGGTGGATTTCTGAGCTCGAAGCCAGCCTGGTCTACAGAGTGAGTTCCAGGACAGCCAGGGCTACACAGAGAAAACCCTGTCTCAAAAAAAGAAAAATTAGGAGCTTGGTGGCGGTGATGGCAGTGGCACACACCTTTGATCCCAGCACTTAGGAGGCAGAGGGATCTTTGTGAGTTCTAAGCCAGCCTGGTCTACAGAGTGAGTTCCAGGATAGCCAGGGTCACACAGAGAAACCCTGTCTTGAAAAAACAATCAAACCGTAGTTCAATTCCCAGCAGCCACATGGCAGCTCACAACTGTCTGTAACTCCAGATCCCAAGGATCTGATACTCTCACATAGACATACAGACAGAACTCCAATGCACATAAAAACAAATAAAACTCAAAACTTAAAGAACAAACAAATAAATAAAAACAAGGGGGTTCAGAGGTGGCCAGGCAAACATGTGGTGCATACACATAAATGCAGGCAAAACATACACACAAAGTAAATAAAGTTTTTTTTAAGTAGATAAACTGAACGAACTATATCTCTACATCACATTGAGATAATTAAATGAAGGAGCTAGAGGGATGTTTAGTGGCTAAGAGCACTGAAGCTCTTCCAAAAGACCCAGGTTCAATTCCCAGTACCCACAAGGTTTGATGGCTTACAACATGTATAATTCACACAGGTAGAACAGGCATATGCGGGCAAGATAGCAATCCACATTAAAACAAAACAAAAGGGGGCAGCAAGGCAGCTTAGAGGGTACAGGCACTTGCCAGGAATGGAGTCCTGAGTCCCAATCCAAAAGCCACATAGAGTTGAAAGGAGAAAACCAACCCCATAGAGTTGTTCTCTGGCCTACACATGAGCATGATCTTGACGGAGGCAAACTTCTTGACCTGGTGTAGGCTAGAAACTGCTGTAAGCCATCCCAAGATAGCAAACCTCAATCAATTCTGCTCTGTCCAAAATCCCCTATGGACGGTAAGGGAGAGGGGACATCCTGTCTGCAGGCTCACCAACCTCCCAACCCTCTACAGGACCTGGGGGTTCCCAGGCTCCCCCGAGTGGTTACCAGAATAGTTTCATTCTTGTTCAGCAGTAGAGACCTCATTGTTTCAGAACAAATGGGGTATCCCCATCCTACCCCAGATCTTGAAGGAGGAAAGGCTAGCCCCTCAGTCTCTCTTCCCCTGCAGGAGTACTGGTACCCGTAGAAAGAGCCTTAAACATATTTTGGCTGGGAGACAGTGTGGCATTAGCTCCTGGATTTGTTCTGTGGCTTGGAGGGACACATACCTCAGTGCATGTGTGAAGGTCAGAGCACAATCTGTTGGAGTCCATTCTCTCCTTCCACCATATGGGTCCCAGGGGGTCCCAGGGATCCAACTCAGGCCATAAGGTTTGGCAGCCTGTGCCTTAGCCTGCTGAGCTATCTCTCTGTCTCCCTTGTATTTGTGTGTGTGTGTGTGTGTGTGTGTGTCTTGGTTAGGGTTTTACTGCTGTGAACAGACACCATGACCAAGGCAAGTCTTATAAAGGACAACATTTAATTGGGGCTGGCTTACAGGTTCAGAGGTCCAGTCCATTATCATCAAGGTGGCAGTATGGCAGCAACTAGGCAGGCATGGTGCAGGAGGAGCTGAGAGTTCTACACTTTTATCTGAAGACTGACTTCCATGCAGCTAGAGTGAGGGTCTTATAATCCACACCCACAGTGACACACCTACTCCAAGGCCATACCTCCTAATAGTGCCACAAACCATCACAGTGTCTGTCTGTCCGTCCATCCGTCCGTGTGTCCGTGTGTGAACCTTCTGGTGGTCCTCTTGCTTCAGGCTCCTGAATGCTGGGATTACAAGCATGAACTTGGTTTAAATGTTTGTTTCACTTTATCATTGTTGTGTGTTAGTACATGACAAGGGCATATAAGGGGTGCTTGCTCCAATGCATGTGTGGATGCCAGAGGACAGCTCTGTGCAATTGCTGTTCTTCCCCCACATGGGTTCTGATTGGATCTCAGGTCACCAGTCCTACCTGGCAAGTGACTTTATCCACTAAACCATCTCACTGGCCCCTTGTTTGGGGGCTCACTGTGTAGCCTTGGATGGTCTACTAGGTAGACTAGGCTGGCCTCAAACTTACAGCAATCTCTTTGCTTCTAACTCTGAAATGTTTTGATATTGGTTGGTCTTTTGTTTGTTTATTTAATGGCAACTGGGTCCTATAAAGACAGAACAAAAAATGTCAAGGTCGGGCTGGTGAGATGGCTCAGCGGGTAATAGCACCCGACTGCTCTTCTGAAGGTGATAAGTTCAAATCCCAGCAACCACATGGTGGCTCACAACCATCCGTAACGAGATCTGGCTCCCTCTTCTGGAGTGTCTGAGGACAGCTACAGTGTACTTACATATAATAAAATAAAATAAATCTTTAAAAAAAAATGTCAAGGTCATAGAGAGTTAGTGGAAATGAACTAGATTCTTGCTGGGAGCAAGATGAATGAGAGCAAGTATTTGAAGGCTGGAGGGCTGTCACGGAGGGCAGGTCCCCCCAGTGAACCAGGAGACTCCTTTCATGGGTACAAAGGTGAACCAAGTGTCCTTTTAGAGTGCCAAAGGTGTATGAACTTCACCGAGCTCTACATAGTCCTCCCTAGAGATGGCTGGGAAGTGGGTGGCAGGTTCCTGCAGACCTCAGGGGTGCCTCAAGGCGGCTGCGGAAGTGAGCACTAATTAATACTGGCTTCCCTAATTGGGCCTAATGGACTTCTTATAATGGGCAATTAGGGGGTTACATCAATTAGCAGTGAGAGGTGACAATCAGTCCTCCTTCCCTGGATAGGGCCCTTTAGGAAGACAGAGAGGTAAGAAGAAGCATGCCCCCCGGAGGTGCTCCCACTGTCCTAAGCATGCCCCCTGGGGAGGTGCTCCCACTGTCCTAAGCATGCCCCCTGGGGAGGTGCTCCCACTGTCCTAAGCATGCCCCCAAGGGAGGTGCTCCCACTGTCCTAAGCATGCCCCCAGGGGAGGTGCTCCCACTGTCCTAAGCATGCCCCCAGGGGAGGTGCTCCCACTGTCCTAAGCATGCCCCCCCAGGGGAGGTGCTCCCACTTGCCCCCAGGGGAGGTGGTCCCACTGTCCTAAGCATGCCCCCAGGGGAGGTGGTCCCACTGTCCTAAGCATGCCCCCAGGGGAGGTGGTCCCACTGTCCAGTCCTTCCAATGATGGCCTTCCCCCTGGACAGGCCGCTCTCTGACTTCACTCACTCACATTCACTCGGAGTTGAGTGCTCAGAGGAGCCCAGGCTCTGGTCTGGTTCCACCTCTGGTCTCTTGAGTTTGATGGCTGTGGGGTGAAGGTTGAGCATGGGATTTGAAGCCCAGGCTCATTGATTGGTTGTGTGATAATGAACCTCCTGTGGTTCCTTTTCTCGCCTGAACTATAGAGGTGAAGATGTTCTTTCTGAGTAGGGGGTCTAAGTGAACACACATCATCATTTGCAACAATGTCTCACAGAGGGAAAGTTCTAGAACTGGGCTGTTACCAATTCCCACTCCACCTTTTCATTTTAAAGTGATAGGTAACTGAGTATTGTGTACCAGGCTGACAAGATGGCTCAGTGCTTATCCACTGACTGTTCTTCTGAAGGTCCTGAGTTCAAATCCTAGCAACCACGGTGGCTCACAACCATCCGTAATGAGATCTCACACCCTCTTCTGGTGTGTCTGAAGACAGCAAAAGTGTATGTATTTATAATAATAAAATCTTTGGGCTGGGGCAAGCAGGGCTGACCGGAACAAGCAGAGATCCTAAATTGGAGGTCTTGTATGTGTGTATGTGTGTGCATGCATGTGCGTGTCCATGCTTACATGCGTGCATGCGTGTGCAGTGAGGGATGGAGCCTCCAGCCTGGAAAGCATGAACTTTACACTGAGCATTGCACTGGTGGCTTCAAAGCCCCTCCCTCCCACAGACAGGATCTCACAGTGGCCTCTATGGAGCTGAAGATGACCTTGAACTCCTAATCTTCTCACACCTCGTGAGTGCTGGGGTTACAGACATGTACCACCACAAAAAGTTTACTTGGTGCCAGAAGTTGAAGCCAGGGCATCATTACTCTATCAGCTGAATTTCATCCCCACACTCCAACTCCCTTCAAGCAATTGTGACAATCAGTGAAGGTTAAAAACACGGGATGGTCTAGAAGGATCTCCTAGTATAGGTCCTCTCTGCCCTGGATTATTATTTTTTTTTAAATTTTTTTTTCCCTTGTTCTGGTCAACCCCGCTCGCTCTGCTCGACCCCGCTCGCTCCGGCCAGCCCCACTTGCTCCCGGCCGCCCCCGTACGGCCCCCGCTTGTTCCAGCCAGCCCCGCTCGCTCCGATTGGCTCCGCTTGCTCCGGTTTGGCCCCGCTCGCTCCGGCCCTGCTAGCTCCGGCATCCCCGCTTGCTCCGGCCGTCCCCGTTCGGCTCCGCTCGCTCTGGACAGCCTGGCTTGCTCCGGTTGGTCTCTCCGGTCCAAGGATTTCTTTCTTTCTTTCTTTTTTTTTTTTTTTTTTTTTTAAAGATTTATTTTATTTATTATATATAAGTACACTGTAGCTGTCTTCAGACACTCCAGAAGAGGGCGCCAGATCTCGTTACGGATGGTTGTGAGCCACCATGTGGATGCTGGGATTTGAACTTATCACCTTCGGAAGAGCAGTCGGGTGCTCTTACCCGCTGAGCCATCTCACCAGCCCCTCTGCCCTGGATTATGAAGGGCTCCTCTGCCTACAGTTGGGACAAGAGCTTGTCACCACCTGTTTGGCCAGAAGCAGGTCCCTCTCCACTCACTCAGAGTCCTCTATAAAATGAGAACACTCCCTGTGGTGTGCTCACTTCCCAAGGCTACTCTGAGATGATGTTTTGCCAGCAATAAGACTTGCTATAAAAGTAGGCAATTATATTGCTCATTCCCTCGATAAACATTTGCTAAGGGCCTAGCATTACATCCCATCTCCCTTACCCACCATGACTACGGAGCTATAATGGTGGTGTATGCCTACAGAATACAGTCCTGAGTCATCAGACAAGTCGGGTTCTTCGGCCGACCTCTGACTTGATTTGGATTTTTGGCTCCTCCTGGGGATTGGAAGCAGCTAGAACAAGCCCTGACACAGAAGCAGCTCTTGTAACTGCTACTATTGTGAGCACACCTGCATTGGGTGTGGAGGGAAGCCCAGGTGGGGTGCACGGACAAAGCCGTGGAGGGGAACAGCAGTGAAGGCAGACAAAATGGGGATGAAGCTAAAAGTGAGCAGGGTGTGTGGCAGAAGGAGGGAGACACGCTGACACGTTGAAGGGACACATGAAGGGGATCGGTTCCTGAAGATGCTGAGTTCAGATATGTTGGGGTCTTTCCATGCAACACACAGTAGGCCATATTCTGGGGACAGAAGTGAGGATCAGGCCTGTCCAGCCTCAGTCCTCAAGGAGGTACCCTAATAGGGGAAGGGGCATGAACAGGTAGCTTTACTGTCCTGTGACAAGGAATGCTCAAAGCTTAATGGAGACTCTGAGTCTAGACTTCCTGATACTTTTAGCTGAACCTGGATGATGGGTAAGAGTTGGGCTACAGCAGGTCTCAACTTTCCTTGTGCTGTGGTGATCCCCAACCTTAAAATTATTTTCATTGCTACTCCATAACTGTAATTTTGCTGCTGTTATGAATCGTAATGTAAATATCTGATATGCAGGATATCTGATATTCCACCCCTGTAGAAAGGTTGTTTGACCCCCCCCCCCCCAAGGAGGTCAAGACACACAGGGCGAGAACCACTGGTCTATGAGCAAAGTATGTGCTCAATCCTGAATGTCGGCTTAGATCAAAACACGAGAGGCTGGGATTGTTGGCACTGACAGGGCCAAGGGTTGAGTCTAGTTGTGCAGGCAGAGCTCGGATCACAGAGGGCTTTGCAAGCCAGGTTGAGGAATTTGGACTTCATCCCAAATACAGGGAGAATCTTCTGTTGGTTTGAAGTCTTGTAGAAGCATGAATGAGTTTTTCTTTAGCAGACGCTCAAGGGAAAAGAAATAGGGCAGAAGCAAGGGTTGTGTGGCAAGGAGGGTACATACATCTTCTAGGGACGGGCAACGGCATCAAAGTCAGGAAGCTAAAGGGGTTGCTCAGACGGAGAAAAAGGTTGGAGGAAGAACCTATGGCTTGGGGTTCCTTGGCCCAGAGAGATGGTGGGGTCAGGGTGACATGGGGACACATAAAGGACGACATCTGGATCAGGACGAGGAGTAGCAATGCCTGTAACGCCAGCTCCTGGGAGGATGAAGTAAGAACTGCCATAAGTCTGGGACTAGCCTGGGCTACACACTCCATCTGAAGCCAGGAATGGTGACACGTGTCTGTGATCAGTCGTGAACTTTCCCTCTCCGTCCTCCCTCTCCTTCCCGTCCCAAGTGATAACAGAAATTGATGTCTCGTTCAAGTTCCTGTAGAACTCAATGTCTCAGATCAGAGTCTTGTTTTGTTTATACTCCACACCTCCCACCACGTGGTCCTAAGACGTCCAAGTCAGTCGATCTCGAGACACTCAAGGTCCGATCAGACTTAAGTGAGCTCTTGGACAGTCAGGGCAACCAAACAAAAACCACACCTGAGGCCCTGAGCGCCGTCTCTAGTACAAATACAATATGAATTTATGTAGGACGCTGAGGTGGGGAAATCTGAGGCCCGGGAATCCACGGGGGCCAATCTCTGAGCATTTCAAAGAGGGAAAGGGCACTGGGTTCTGGACATTGGCCAAGCTTCCCGTTTCCTTAGGCTCTCTGGGGGTGAGCAAGTCTGGGGATACTCTTTGCTCCCAACCTGTTGGGAGTGGGTTCTGAGGAGCAAGAGAGAACCTTCTGGGCTGGAGCCATCGGGCAGTAGGGTGCTGTGGATATACTGTTGATTCATAAGGACAGCAAGCTTCAGCCCAGCCCTACCCTATCTGGAGACTGAAGAGTGCAGGCTTCCTGCTTGTCTTGCCGCTGGGCTTGACATCTTGACCACTTGCTTAGCTGGTTGTCTTATGTATGGCTGAGGCCTTCAACTCTGTCCACCCTCCAGTCCGTACTTCCACTCACTCCCTGGCAATCCCAAGGCCTCCCACAGTGGCCGGTTGCCACACCCTGGTCTGCCAGCCTAGGACACACCTCCACTTCAGCCCCTCTTCAGGCGCCTCTCAGACGCCTACAGGCAACCCCGTGCCCTCCCTCTTCAGACTTTGGTTCCTGTGAAAATGAACAGTGAATTTAACTCTTGGGAGAGAAATCACAGAAACCAGGAAAGGGGACCCCTGGGGAGGGGTTAGTGAGTCACGTCTTTATGGGTATTTTTCAAATTTTCCAATGGGAGTTTAGAGAACAACAGCCTTTTGGTTGCCAACTTGGATTTGCCTTTCAGCCATGTTGCTGCCTCAGCGGCTGCCTCCTGCTCCTCCTCCTCCTTTCTTCTCCCTCCTCCTCCTCCTCCTCTTCTCTCCACACCCCTTTCTCTTTCTCTCTCTCCAGGATCTGACTCTAGCTTTAGCTGGCTCAGAGCTTAAGGCCTGAAGCTGCATGACCTTGAGCTACAGTGATCTGCAGGTCTTTGGGTGTTGGGTTTAGCAGAGCGCTCCACCACGCCCCACCCATGCTGGATTTCCACAGGCTTCATTCTAACTGCTTGTCTGTACCTACTTCTAAGTTCTGCTTTGGTGTCTGGGATCTTCACTTTTCCCTCCCTTTGTAGACTTCTGGAAAGTCCCTCCTGTGGTCTAGCTTTTGTCTCTCCTCAGCAGATTACCCATATTGTCTCTGCTTCTGGGTAGACACATGGGGATGGAAAGTAGAGCTGGGGACTTTGCCTCTGGGGTCACTCTGTCCAAATCTCCAAACCTTAAAGACGACCATGTCTTAGCCTCAGGAGTTTCCTTCCCCGGGACCTTCCTACCAACCCTTCCTGCCCTGTCTGCAGAGGGCTAGATATGGAGGAGGGTGAGATCAGGCTGTGTGCCTCTAGAAGCTTTGCAGAATAGGGGCCTCACATTGAGGAAGTATGCACAGAAGAGAGTCTGCAGCCGGTCCCTTGGGTCCTGGGCCCCATAGCTCTCAATATTCCCTGTGCCAGCACCTAGCCTAGTGCCACAGCCTTGGGAAGGGGAGCCAAGGGTACCATTCAGCATCCAGCTCAGCTGGGGAAATGGGGACGGGGCACCTGAGGAGAGGGAGAAGATGGTGCTTTTCTCAAGAAGGTTCAGGAAAGCAGCCCTTGCCCCTAGTCCAGCCCGGTCTGCAGACCCTGACCCCCTGACTGTCCTTAGATGCTTCCTCGGGGGTCCTAGACTAGCTGTCAGTCATCTCCCGGCCCGCCCCCTCCACCCCCCAGCGTCTGACTAATTCTTCCCAGCTTGCATGGCACATCCTGCCCCTGCTGTACCCATGCCAGCGACAGGCCACATCACATGTACTACATCTGGCACCATTGGATACACCCTTCCTCCCCTTTTCCTCCCTTCTTTCTTCCCTCTTTCCCAGGGTCAGAACTCCTCAGATCCCCGCCCCCACTACCCCATAGAAGGCTCTAATGGCACGCTCTCCCTCCTCCTGCCCAGACATCATCATGACTTCCCCTCAGCGCGCCTTCCCTCACTCAGTCCCTGCCTCCTGGCAGCCCACTCCCCCCTTGAGAAGGGGGCACTCATTACACAGCTTCTGTTCCCCAGAGCTGTCTGGAGCACAGGGAAGGCCTACAGTTAAATTTTCCCCTTGTTCAGCTAGCTCTCCTGCCTGTTGCCAGCTAATATATGGTGCATAGGGGCAGAGTTGAGCCTCCAGGACTCAGGTGAGGGCCAGAGGGAAGTTTGAGCCTCACCTTCCAAGCCTGTTCTTTTTTTTTTTTTTTTTTTTTTAAACGAGGGATGGGGCGGAGCCTGGAAGAGCCTCCAGCTATTGGCCTTCATCCTCCTTCCTGCCTGCCTAGCAACTGTTGTCATCGGGTAAATATTTGCCCCACCAAGATCTGGGACTGATGTACTGTCGTCTGCCAGAGTAGTTGCCCCTCTCCTCAATTCTGTCTACCCAGCTCTCCACTTCAGAGTCTGGGCCTGCACCGCAGATGTGGTCCAGGCCCAGGCCCTCCATCACCACAGAATTCCCCAAAGCCTTCTCTTTCCTCCCTCTGATCATTCTTTCCCTCTTCCCTGTGCTCAACTCTCTCTGATTCACCCTCTACTTCCTGACCCATCAGAGACTCTCAGAGACTAAGGGCTTAGCCCAAGTCAGAGAGTTCTCTTCCCCTGCACACCTCTCTCTCTCTCTCTCTCTCTCTCTCTCCTTTTTTTTTTTTTTAAGATTTATTTATTATGTAAGTACACGTAGCTGTCTTCAGAACTCGGGACCTTCGGAAGAGCAGTCGGCGCTCTTAACCACTGAGCCATCTCACCAGCTCCTCTCTCTCTCTCTCTCTCTCTCTCCTTCTGACTGTGGATCCTTTAACACTGTTGGTGCTCCCTGGGTCTTGGGATTCTATCCTCCAACAGAAGGTGTGTCCTGCATCTAAATGTCCCTCAACTCCAGGAGGATCCCGGGGAAAGAAAAGAGGCGCTGAGCCCCATATAAGCCAGGCGTTCCCCGATTAGGGAGCCAGGGCCATATTTTACCTCCTCTGAGGTAGGCTTGAGGGAATCACAGGCAAGAAGCCACCCCAAACCTCCCTGAGCCTAGGGGTCACATCTAGTGAGGGAGCCTGTTTTCACCTGTGGCCTGACTCTCCAGTTAGGGTCTGAACCTCTGCAGCCTTTATTTATTTATTTATTTATTTATTTATTTATTTATTTATTTTCTCTTTATCTGCCACTTCAGGCCAAAGTGCTTAAGAGTACCTTGTGAATTCTGAGCTTCCCAGAGGTAAATGGCCAGTGGGTATCCCTCCAGGGCAGGCATTGGGCTGGCTTAGGGACGATGGACAGGGTAATCTAGCCCACTGCACTAGGGAAGGTCCAGAAAGGAAGGATTTGTGGCAAGACACCTGGGCTCCTCCCACTCTGAAGCTTGCAGGCTTCTAGGAGTGAGTGTTGCTCAAACAATCGGCCCCATCCCCCCACCTCAACCAGCTGATCTCACAGGGACCTAGTGCCCTCTCCCACTTGGCAACCCCTCTTCCCTACTACTTTATGAAAACTCCCTTACACTCCTTTAGCCTCAAAAGACTTCCGCTCTCACTTTCCCAGGTGCCTGGAGAGGGCAGTAGAGGCAGACCTGGGGAGCCTGGGGGCTGGACACAGTTGCAGAGTGTACCCCGAAACTTAGAATGCAAAACATCAGCCTCGGGGTCGCCCAGGCCCTTCTAAGTTAGCCTTCTGAGAGAAGCCTGCCTATGTGGTCAGATGTCAAAGTGAAACTCAAGACCATATACAGGACAGTGGTGGTGCACGCCTTTAATCCCAGCACTTAGGAGGCAGAGGCAGGTGGATTTCTGAGTTCGAGGCCAGCCTGGTCTACAGAGTGAGTTCCAGGACAGCCAGAGCTATACAGAGAAACCCTGTCTTGAAAACAAAAACAAAAACAAAAACAAACCAAACAACCCCTCCCCCCAAAAAACCCACACAGTTGTCTTTCCGATCTTAAAGATTGATGTATTTTATGTGTTGGAGTGATTTGCCTGCACGTGGGTGTCTGATACACGTGGAGACCAGATGAAGGCTTTAGATCTCCTAGAACTAGAGCTATGTATGGCTGTGAGCTACCACATGGGTGCTAGGAATCAAACCCAGGACATCTGCAAGAGCGACCATTGCTCTTAGCTGCTGAGCCATCTCTCCAGCCTACCCCAAACACATGCACATGCACGCGCAGGCACACACCTTAAAATCAAAACCACAAAACAGGATCTCACACATGTAATCCAAGATGACTTCATCTGGACATGGGGCTGTGCACAGCCTTCAACTTCTGTTTTTCCTTCCTCCCTCAGCCTCTGAACTGCTGGAATGTGCCACCATGCCAGGCTTTGGTTGTCTGTCTGTCTGTCTGTCTGTTTGTATGTTTTTGTTTTGTTTTTTGAGATAGTCTCCCTGTTTCACTAGCCCAGGCTGGCCTCGATCTGGGGAGCACCGGATTAGAGGGTGTGCCCTACGTTGTATTTATTTTATTCTACTTTTCCGTTTTGTCTGTGTAGCCCTAGCTGTCCTGGAACTGTAGACCAGGCTGTCCTGGAACTGTATAGACCAGGCTGGCCTTGAGCTCAGAGAACCATCAGACTCTGCCTCCAGAGTGCTAGGATTAAAGACATGTGCTACCATGCCACGGCTTCAGGCTGAATGTCTAAGTTAAAAGGACCTCTCTTATTACAAAACTGTGTGCTTTAGCTCATTAATCAGTCATCCCAAGATTAGTGATAAACGTTCCTTTTCAGAGGAAACCCCTCAGTCCTGAGCAGAACAGAACAATTGTCCACCCTCGTTCCAGGCCTCACAATCATTTCGGTCACCTAGACAAGGATTCCCTGTCCCCGCCCCCAACTCGACTTCCTGGAAATGTTGGGGGTTGCGGTGAACCGACCCTTTTCTCCTGCTGGCATCCTGCAGTTGTGGCGCTTCTGTTTGTTGCCTTGGCAACAGGGAAAGGAAACCCCCATTTAGGAGGCCGGGGAGGCCCCAGCAACCACACACACAGATACACACAGGCTCACATGCGGCCGCCCACACGCAATTGCGTGCGTCACTCGCCTTCTGTACTGCAGCCGCAGGCTGTGGAGGGAGCGGCCCGTCGGGGAGCAGCCGGGATGCCCGCCCCGATCCAGTCCCTGGAGGACGGACAACCATGTGCCCCGCCCCCGTCCTGCCCTTTCCGTTCAGATGCCCACCCCTCCTCCACCACCTTCACCTGCCCTCCCCTCTCTCCCCGCAAGCTGGTGGAGAGGAAAGCTGGAGCTGAGGAAGGCCTTCAGCCCTGAACCTGATCTTTATTTTGATCTAGTCTGGTGTGTATTGTAGAGTGGTGAGTGCTGACACAGTCCAGAGAGCTCGAGGCACCCAAGAGGAGGGAGGGGAAGGTGGTTTAGAACGCTGAGATGGAATGCCTCCTAGATAGGAGCCAGTTCCTGGTCACACTACAATTTGCTGTTGGGTTGGGTTCCTGCCTAGTGTTTAGGGCTTTCTTATGTCACCTGTCAGCTATGTGGCCTTGAGCAAATCAGTTAACCTGGCCAAGCCTCCCATTCTTTTATCTGTAATATGGGGATAATGGTAGTTGCTTGTGCTCCTCAGAGTTTTGATTGTGAAAGCGATGCCAATCCAGAGACCTGCCCAGGTGCGCGTGTGAGTGGATTGGCCCCTCAGTTCCTGGCTGGAGCAGTGAGATCAGCTGCTTCCAATTTCATGGGAAGGGCAGTGCCAGCCTGGTGGGGCAGCTGGCCCCTTTCTGCTAGGGTTCTGTGGTATAGGACCAGAGCCTATCTTGGGAGGTTCTGGGGGTTCTGGCCCACCCCACCCTGTCTTTTGATCCTTGGTGCTCAGATGCCAACTTTTTTGTTGTTTGTTTTCTCTCTGTGTGTCTCCCCCTCTGTCTCTCCCCGCCCCCCATCCCGTTTTCGAGACAGTTTTTTTTTTTGTTTGTTTGTTTGTTTTTTGTCTGTGTAGACCAGGCTGGCCTCTAACTCAGAGATCTGCCTGCCTCTGCCTCTGGAGTCGGAGTGCCAAATGCTTTCCCGACTTTTTTTTTTTTTTAAATACAACTTCCTGCCAAGATGGTGGCTAACTCCTTTAATCCCAGTACTCTGGAGGCAGATCTCTGAGTTCGAGGCCAGCCTGGTCTACAGCCAGGGCTACACACAGAGAAACCCTGTCTGAAAAGACAAAACAACAACAACAACAACAACAAAAAAGATACTTACTTAGTTTGTGTTGGCCTCAAACAGCTTATGCAGCTACAGATGGCTTTGAATTGCTCTCTGCGTTCACCTCCCAGATACCAGGATTTCAAACCTGTGCTGGGCAACAGAAGCTCATTCCGAAGACAGGAAAACCTTTATTCCTCAATGACATGTTCCTTAAGGGGGACCTCTTTTTTTTTTTTTTTTTTTTTTTTTTTCGAGACAGGGTTTCTCTGTATAGCCCTGGCTGTCCTGGAACTCACTTTGTAGACCAGGCTGGCCTCGAACTCAGAAATCCGCCTGCCTCTGCCTCCCGAGTGCTGGGATTAAAGACGTGTGCCACCACGCCCGGCTTATTGGAGAGTTTTGATGAGAAGTCTGCAGGCTTCACAAATAGTTGTCAATCACTTGCAAGGACCATCCTTGCCTTGGCCCACCTTCACCCCAGTCGACCTGGGTTTGTTTTTTTCTTTTTCCAGCCATTTTTCTCAGCCACTCAGAGTTTGGGGTTCCTGGCATACCAAGTATAGATAATATGCCTTCCTCACGGTGAAGATTAAGCAGATGCACCCCCACGTGGCCCCGGCCCTGTCCCTGCCACGTGCAGCCTCTTATAGAATGGGCGGGGTCGGTCTCCCACTGTGGGGCAATAACTATACCCCTGCTGCACACCTGCTGCTTCACTTTAGCAGTGCTTGGTCACAGACCCTGTAATCCAAGGAGGAATGAATGACTCAAGGCCTGCCCTCAGGAACTCACTCTGAAGGGATTCCTAAGCCCTTCCTGCCCTGTGAGGGAGTGAAACTGCCTCTCCAGTGGTCTGACTCCTCTCCCTCCTCCTCCCCAGGATCATAGATAGCCAAATGCTAAGATCTCAGCCTTTACAGCCAGAAGAACCTGTATTAAAATTCCAGTTTTGCTATTAACCATATACATTAGACAAGTGATTCTTAGATGGGTGATGGTGATGCGGCCCTCCCCTAGGGATATTTGGCAGTGTTTGAAGATGTTTTCTGATTGTCCTAACTGGGGACAGAAGTGCTATTGGCTTCTGTCAGTAAGTAAGATTCTGAGATGCTGCAAACATCTCACTCAGCACAGCTTCTCCCATGAGACTGAATTATCTGGCTGGAAACAGCTATGGTGCCAAGGTTGGCAAGTCCTATGTCACACAGATAACTTAGATCCCTGGGCTTCATTTTTTTTTTTTTTTTTTTTTTTTTTTTCGAGACAGGGTTTCTCTGTGTAGCCCTGGCTGTCCTGGAACTCACTCTGTAGACCGGGCTGGCCTCAAACTCAGAAATCNCTCTGCCTCCTGAGTGCTGGGATTAAAGGCATGCGCCACTACGCCCGGCCCTGGGCTTCATTCTTAACTGCAAAACAGAACTAAGGATGTATCTGCTTCGTGAGCCATTGAAAACACGCAAATACCTGGTACCCAGGAGCAGGAGGCATCCATAGACACTCCCTACATTAGTTATTATTAGCACGCCTGTGGTCCCCTGCTGAGCTCATTCCACCCATCTGAGCATAGCTTTTGCTAAGGCCAGTGTCTCTGTATTATTGTTTGTTTTGAGATAGGGTCTCACTACACGTACATACCCTTGGCTGGCTGCCTCCTGAATGTCACACTCCTGCCCTGACACTTGCTTTCTGTCTTCTCCTCTCTGCTGCAAGCCCTGCCTAGCCAAGCAGCTGGAGCCCTCCCCTTAGGCTCAGCATCAGGTCTCACCTCCACCTCCCATTTCTCCCATCCTGTCCCTCCATTCACACTTTCCCAGGGCAAGGCCACAGCTTCTGTTGCTTCTCAGTTTGGACCTCAGCACAGAGTTGCCCTGGCACAGGTCTAGGCCCTGCACCTCCCACACGGACACTGGCAGAGGTGGTAAAGCGTGCCCTGGGTGTGGACAAGGCTGAGTATCTGAGCTAATTTCCTGCTGCCTCCTTGGTGTCTGATTAGGGCAATGGCCGACTGACGAATAGGGAGCAGAATAGAGAGCAGATTTCCAACCCATGCACTTATTTTGTGGTCCACCTTGGGACACACAGTGTAAAGATTATAGAGGGGCTGGCTAGATGACAAGTAAAGGTCACAGGTCAACAAGCTTGGTGACCTGAGCTCAGTTCCCAGAAGGCACTCATGGGCAGAAGAGAACCTACTCCACAAAGTCATGCTTTGACTTCTGCATGGAATGTGTGCCCATATATGCATAGTGCTCACACACACACACACACACACACACACACACATATACTTAATTCTAAAACAGATTATAGGAGCTGTGTATGCTGGGACATGCCTTTAATCTCAGCACTCAGCAGGCAGGCAGATCTCAGAATTAGAAAACAGGCACTAGGATGTAGCTCCATTGGCTGAGTACTTGCCTTCCATGCACAAACCCTGGGTTCAATCTCCAACATTGTAGGCCAGGCATGGTAGCATACACTTGGGAAGTAGAGGCAGGAAGATCAGAAGTTCAAGGTCATACTTTGCTACATATAACATATGGACATGTCTTGCAGATGTGTGTATTTCTGTACATGTGTATGTATATGCGTGTCTGTTTACCTGTCTGTGCATATGTATGTGTGTGTCTGTCAATTCACATGTATGGGTATTTGTGTGTGTCTTAGCACATGTGTGTATATGTGTATGCATGTGTGTGTCTGCAGACATGTCTTACACATGTGTGTGTGGGTATGTGTGTCTTGCACATGTGTGTGGTGCTAAGGAATGTGTCCTTCCCCATGTTACACAATGCTCTACTGCTGAGCTATACTTCCAGTCCAGTCCATTCTGTTTTGTTTTTTTTTTTTTTTTTTTTTTGGTTTTTCGAGACAGAGTTTCTCTGTATATCCCTGGCTGTCCTTTTAAGATTTATTTATTATTATACATAAGTTCACTGTAGCTGATACCCCAGAAGAGAGTGTCAGATTTCATTATGGATGGTTGTGAGCCACTATGTGGTTGCTGGGATTTGAACTCAGGACCTTTGGAAGAGCAGTCAGTGCTCTTACCCTCTGAGCCAGCCCCTACTTCTGCCTCTTAAGTGCTGGGATTAAAGATATGTACCACCACACTTGGCCCCCCAGTTCATTTTGTATGTGTTTCATTCGTTATTGTATCCCTAGTGCCTAGAAAAAAAAGTGGCGCACAGTAGGTTCTCAATAAATATTTGTTCGAACCGGGCATGGTGGTGCACGCCTTTAATCCCAGCACTGGGGAGGCAGAGGCAGGCGGATTTCTGAGTTCGAGGCCAACCTGGTCTACAAAGTGAGTTCCAGGACAGCCAGGGCTATATAGAGAAACCCTGTCTCAAAAAAACCAAAAAAAAAAAAAAATAATAATAATAATAATAATAAATAAATAAATAAATAAATAAATAAATAAATATTTGTTCGAACAAGTACATTTTCCATCTCCACTGGAGGCACATCTGTCACAGCCCTGAGCTGGCCTTTAGCAGGGAACTTTCTGTACAGTGTGTGTTACCTACTGTCGGAACTTCCTCTTACAGGTGGAGGAAACTGAGCCCCTAAGACATGAGGTAACCCACCCAAGAGTGACAGGCCACAGCCGGGCGTGATGGCGCATGCCTTTAATCCCAGCAGCACTCAGGAGGCAGAGGCAGGTGGATTTCTGAGTTTGAGGCCAGCCTGGTCTACAGAGTGAGTTCCAGGACAGCCAGGGCTACACAGAGAAACCCTGTCTCGAAAAACCTAAAAAAAAAAAAAAAAAAGTGACAGGCCAGATGCATTTCTTCCTTAAAGGACAAAGAGTAGTACCTGGTGTGTACACAGATGCCCAAGGCTCAGTCCCTCATGTCCCTCCCTCATAGCACTCCCAGGAGGAGGAGTTAGAGGAGGCCAGGCACACAGAGCAGTGCCCTCTGGTCCTGATGGCAAGCACCAAACAACCCCTCAGACTCCATCTTGGATTTCAAGAAGCTCCGGCTCCCAGACTTCTGGGTTCCATGTGGAATTCATTATCCAGTTTGGTGTTCCAGGCTGCTCTTTAATATACATTCTTCTCGGTTTGGACCCTCCCCACCCTTCTCGGCCAGTAGGAAGAGGCTCTCCTGACACCAAGCAGGGGAGTGGGCCTCTGCGGTTTGGTTTGCAGAACTCCACGCCCTGGGAGCCCAGTCCCCAGGTCTTTGTCTGCCCCTTTGCTCATGTGACAGTTGACCAGGGAAGGCAGGTGCAGAGTTCATGTCACAACAAGGAGAGGCATGGTTGAGAGCTGCTTTTCTTCCATCATGCCTGGCTCTCCTGCTCTCTCCTGAAGCTCCTGGCATTGGTCTGTGCTTTCATAGAGGAAGGCAGACATTGGTCTTTGGGACACAGAATTAGGGATTAGGGTGGAAAGACCCCCTCTGAAGGTCCGATTTAGGATTGAGGCCATCTTAATTGTAGTGGTGACACAGATACTTTGCTAAGAGCTCAGTGCAGTTTGGGATGAAAACCCTCCTTCAGAGCTTTTCCACAAAATGGGGGTGGGTAGGATAAGAAGAGTTAAGTGTGGTTTTGCTACTGAAGCCAGGAAGAGAAGCCAGGCCAGGGAGGGATGAGGGGGGAGGTAGGAAGGGCTGAGACAGCGGGAACAACGTGAGCCCCACTGCTCACGTTCCACCGGCTCACCCACCCGCCTCTGCTTCTTGGTTAGGAAGTAGGAGAGGGAGAAACAGAAGAAATAGTTTTTGCTGTTGTTTTGTCTGGGAAGTTGAGTAGCAGTTGCACAGCCTGAGGGACTACAGGGAAAGGAAGCCATGTCCTAGGTTCCCTTCCCTAGATGCATCCTGGCTCCTCACCACACTGGAGTCCCCCTCACAGAAATAAGAACTCTCCCAGAACCCAGCGCTGTGGCACATGCCTTTGATTCCAGCACTCTCGGGGCAGAGGAAGGCAGATCTTTGAGTTCAAGGCTGGCCTGGTGTACAAAACGAGTTCTAGGACAGCCAGGAGTACATAGAGAAACTCTGTCTTGAAAAAACAAAGCAGCAGCAACAACAAAATCTCTTAGCTGGGCAGCGGTGGCGCACACCTTTGATCCCAGCACTCGGGAGGCAAAGGCAGGCAGATTTCTGAGTTCGAGTCCATCCTGGTCTACAGAGTAAGTTCCAGGACAGCCAGGGCTACACAGAGAAACCCTGTCTCGAAAAACCAAAAAACCGAAACAAACAAAAAAAAAACCAAACAGTCTCTTAGAGTCCCAACTCAAGACCATGGCCTGGACCTGTAGGAACTGCAAGCTAATCCGAGGCCTGAGAGCCTCACAGAACGGACAGGGGAAGGCACATAGCAGAAGGGGAAGGCATGTGGCAGAAGGGGGTGTCATGGCCAGCGCTGCTTAGGCTAGGGTTACAGAAGAGGACTAGACAGCTCATCGGGAGTCTTTGATGGAGGCTGGAGAACCCAGGACATGGAACCAGGGGACCAAGTTACTATATTGGGAGATCATCTAGTCAGGGCCCACCCAGAACTGGCTAGACAGGCATGCAGTGGCTGAGGAGGGGGTAGCTTTGTTGTTCTTGCTTCCACTGTTTGGGATGGAACCAGGATAGAGACCCTGCATTAACAACCCACCAACCCCGTTCCTCTTTTCAGGCATCCCTTCGAAGCCACAAAAATCTGGAACCTGGTGTCCTGGCCATGTGCTGAATGCACGCACAGCTCTGGTATCTGTTTTAAATTATCCATTAAAATAAGTACAGTCCTGGAAAAAAAATAAGTACAGTCTTGGACTTGGTTGGGTGGAGTGAGCTGAAGAAAGGGGCTGAAATGAGGGATTTCAGCAGCCCCTTTTTCCAGCTGTCTGGGTCCAAATGAAAGGGGAGGGGGATGGGTGGGGCCAGCTCCTGGCTTCTATTCTTGGCCTTCTCTTGGGGACTGAGGCTGATTCCTTAGATCTAAAACCCAATGTTTGGTTTTTGTTTTTGTTTTTTTGGGTTTTTTTTTTTTTTTTTTGGTTTTTCGAGACAGGGTTTCTCTGTATAGCCCTGGCTGTCCTGGAACTCACTTTGTAGACCAGGCTGGCCTCGAACTCAGAAATCCGCCTGCCTCTGCCTCTCAAGCACTGGGATTAAAGGCGTGTGCCACCACGCCCAGCTCCAATGTTTGGTTTTAAAGCCAGAAATATAAGGGAAGTGCATAGGTTTTTTTTGTTTTTTGTTTTTTCTCGAGGCCCTTGATCTTTGCCCTCCAAATTTGAGGGCATAAAGTAATCCCTCAGTTACCTAAAAACGCAACCATTCCTTTGCCGTTCCACTCTCCTGGATGGGCCGCTCCTGTGCGCGGGGGAGAGGTGACTCACTATTACTACTGAGGAAAGGGGAGCCAGTGGTGGAAGTGGGGTGAGTCACTGATGGGCAGCAGCTTCAGCCCTCCCCCAACTCCCTTGGCTCTCTGGGGATGCCTGGTCCTCTCCCTCACTCTGCACCTACTTCCCGGGTCCCTCACCACTCTACCCTTTGCCCACCCACTCAAATTCTTTGGCTCTGCTCTTTATCCCAGAAGGCCAAAGGCAAGCTTGGAGTTGAGTAGGCAGGAACCAACATTGTGAAGCCCCAGGCCAGAAAGGGGTGTTCTGCAGAGTGAGGGTTGGCACGCTGGCTCCTCCTCACCATACCTGCCCCCGCCCCTTTGGGTATAGGATGGCTCCTTTAAGAGCAGTGGATCCACCCCTTGTAGAGGAGGGCCTATTAAATGAGCCTCTGCCTGGCTGTCAGTGACTCAGTGTTCGCGGGAACGCTGCCTCAGCCTCAACACCAGCCAACCCAGATCCCGAGGTGCGCCAGCGCCCAGCCCAGATCTCCACGCCTGCCAGGAGCGAGCTTCGCCGGCTCGCTGTCCCCCTGAGCAGCCTCTGTCCTTCTGTCCAAGTCCCGCGCCCTTCTCGGGACCCCTGCCCAGCGGGCAGCACTGTCACCCTGCCGGCCATGGAGACCCCGTCACAGCGGCGCGCCACCCGCAGTGGGGCGCAGGCCAGCTCTACCCCACTGTCGCCCACTCGGATCACCCGGCTGCAGGAGAAGGAGGACCTGCAGGAGCTCAATGACCGCCTGGCCGTGTACATCGATCGCGTGCGTTCCCTGGAGACCGAGAACGCGGGGCTGCGCCTTCGCATCACTGAGTCTGAAGAGGTGGTCAGCCGAGAGGTGTCCGGCATCAAGGCGGCCTACGAGGCCGAGCTGGGGGATGCCCGCAAGACCCTCGATTCTGTGGCCAAGGAGCGCGCCCGCCTCCAGCTGGAGCTGAGCAAAGTGCGTGAGGAGTTCAAGGAGCTGAAGGCTCGGTGAGTAAGGCCAGGCCGGCCGGCACCGCGGAGGCAGCAGTCGCCTGTAACTGGCCATCTAGTCCCCTCCCTCCCTCCCCGGAACTGCCTCCCGCGGGTGACTGGCAGTGCCAAGGGTAATAGTCATGATAGGACATAGAAGGGAGGGGGGTCTCTGAGAGGGTGGGGGATATAAAAAGTGGTGGGGGCATTGAGACCAAGTAGCGTTGGCGCCAGGGCCTTACACTGTCAAGGTGGGATTTTACAGCCATTTGGAGCCCGGGGGATGGGCTTGAGGAAGGTAGAACAGGCTCTACCAGGTCTTGGAACTCCCGAACGCCGCCCGGGACACATCTGAATGGGTGAAAGGGTTTTATTAGAACTTTCTTGGTAGGTTTGGCACTTTGCCAATCTTGCCCAACGTGGCTCTGAACACATGATGTCCACTAAGACATAGGCCCACACTGACATTTGTCCAGTGCTACTGTAGTGGAGTTACCAAGGCTGCATAACCCCTTTCTCCCATGGCTGTGTAAGCACGGCCTTCTTCTGGTTCTTTCTAGGAGCTGGGAATGTCTGGGGCTTTTCCTAGACTCTCAGGCCCACCATAAGCACACCAAGAGATCTGCTCCCCCGCAGATCCCACAGCCCTTGGCCTGCCTGGGTGAGGAATGCAAGGGAGGGTGGGGAGGGAAACCGGGCACAGAAGCTAATGGCTCTGGAAATTCTGTTCTGCCTGAGTCTGGGACACCCAGTCTGGGCCCTCTCTGTTTGGTGACTTAAGGGTTTGGAAGCTCTGTCCTTTCCTCGATCAGCCAGTGAGCCACTTTCATTTTCCCAGTCAAGCCAGACTTTACTCTGGCCCATCCTCTGAGCTGTTGATGTCTTGATCTTATTAAACCTCTGGAATACAATGACATTTTTGAAATCCAGCCGTTAGGGAGCTTCAGGCCACTCCCATCGCACCCATCCCTACTCCACCCTACCCCACCCTACTTGACTCCACCTTCTTTCTAAAAAGGCTTTCCAAAGCCTGGAAGTTTGGGCCCCTGCTTCCAGTGCTCCCATTTCGCTCTGTGTCTGTGGTCTTTTCTTTTATGTTGTAGACCCAAGGCAAAGAGTGTTAGACATTGAACGTGTGCGCAGATACCTAAGGGGCTGTTAGCTTTGACTTCTCTTCCTCTTTTTTTCCCTTTTGCATTGTATCTGTGGTTGGTCATTCTATTCCTTACCAGATTCCAGCCGTAGGTGGTGAGTATGGCAAGCCCATTGCCTCAAGTGTGAGCAGAGCTCATGTGCACAGATGGGTCCAGCCTTTCTTGTTGCTAATAGGAATTAGCTGTCTTTTTATTCATTAGGGATATGAACACCTTATCAAGAAATACATGAGGCAAGTTAGAGGAGTCCCAGTGAGTTAACTAGTTAGTGATCTAAACTAGTTAAGTCAGCCACCAAAGACCTTGTATAGTAGATGTGGGGACAGGGACAGTGGACTCTACAGCTTCTTGTTCATCTAGCCATGCCACTCTGTGTCTCCTGCCCCCAGTGCAGCTGTCCGGCCTGGGACACCAGGTGGTGTGTACAGACATTGGGTAGGGGCTGGGAGATGTGTGGACTTTTTATATTTAGCCACCTGCCTCTATTCTCCACTGATCCTAACTGAGGAGGCTGGGCTTCCGGGAAGGGGGGTGAGTATACACACCTAGGTCCCTGCTGCTGGGGTGGAGCGGAGGCTAAGGAACTGAGATGGGTGCCTGCCCTTCTGTGTCCGTCGTAGAAGACCACGGCTGCTGCCCCTTTTCATGGCTGTTGAGCTCAGGTTGAAGTGGGGAAATGCCCTGGAAGTCTGGGGAGGATGAAAGGCATTGTCGGTAGCCCCTCCCACCAGGGCCCCGGGTGGGGAAAAGTGACCAGTTTAATGTTTAATTGGAGCTCAGAGTTCAGGGTCAGGCTTGGAGTTAGACAGAACTGTGAGACCCTGTGACAGTCTGTGGCACAGCTCAACTTGGGTCTCTCGAACTGCACCTACAGGTGGATTATAAGTTACTAGGAGGAGGTGGAGAAGAGGGGGAACAAAACAATTCTCTCCGTCCCTCTTTCCTCCTGTCCTCGGGAGGTTTAGACTTCTAAGCTGGGAGAAGGGGACAGTTGGAAGCGAGGGAAGGCTCACCGAAGGCTTAGGGCTGGGCAAGCCTTCCTCCAGCTAGACAGCTGCATGAATGACTCAGACGCCACCCCTCCTACCCTAGTGGCTTTGTAAGAGACAACAGGAGACATGGAGTATAGACCTCATGCATATCTGCATCATCTATCCTCTCTCCACAGCATCCTGGGGTCCCATTCACGCCTCCCTTATCTTTAGGTTTATTTAAGTGTGTGTGAGAGTACACACACATGGGCCACAGTGTACATGGTAGGACACAACTTGGGGAATTTGGTTCTCTCCTACCTAATATGGGGCTTGGGGGTTGAACTTATGTCATCAGGCTTGGCAGTATACACTGTTACCCATAAAACCTTCTTGATAGTCCTTTGCCTCCTCCTTCCTTGGAACCTCTGATAGTAATTCTAGCACAGGCAGAGGCAGGCGGATTTCTGAGTTCAAGGCCAGCCTGGTCTACAAAGTGAGTTCCAGGACAGCCAGGGCTACACAGAGAAAACCTGTCTCGAAAAACCAAAAAAAAAAAAAAAAAAAAAAAAAAAAGTAAGACTTCGTCTCAAACAAAGGAAAACAAAACAAAACAAAAGGATACAGGCAGTACTGTTGTTACTACCCAACTCCCCACTCTTGTGGAACACTCAATACTCTTCTTTTCTGTGAGGAATGACACAAATGGAGGGCAACGTGCAGGAGGTGGATCTCTCCTTCCACAACACAGGGGTGGAACTCAGTTGTCAGGCTCTGTGTCAAGGGCTTTTACTCACCGAGGAGGCATCTGCCGGCGCTCCATAAACTATCTTTTATTTTTCTCCAGATCTTTAACGTTTTTATGTATATAAGTATTTTGCCTGCATTTATGTATGTGCACAGCATGCATGCCTGGTACCTGTGGAGGTCAGAAGGTGGCATCAGATCTCCTGAACTGGACTTGGATGGTTGTGAGGCACCATGAGGGTGCTGGGAACTGAACCTTGGTCCTCTGCAAGAACAAGCGCTCTTAACCACTGAGCCATCTCTCCAGGCACTTCCTCCAAATTTTTTATTTTGAAACAGGATCTTGTTTTGTAGCCCTGGCTGGCCTGGAACCCACTGTGCATATCAGGCTTTCCTCAAACGTCTGCCTGCCTGTGCTTTAGGGGTGGCGAGAATAAAGACATGTGCCACCATGTCATGCCAACCCTATGCATATATTAATTAATTAATTTTTTTGTTTGTTTGTTTTTCGAGACAGGGTTTCTCTGTGTAGCCCTGGCTGTCCTGGAACTCACTCTGTAGACCAGGCTGGCCTCGAACTCAGAAATCCACCTGCCTCTGCCTCCCAAGTGCTGGAATTAAAGGCATGCGCCACCACGCCCGGCTCACCCTACACTTTTTTTTTTTTTTTTTAATGAGCCAAAATTTATTTATTTCTTGCACTTGAAGTATTCCTCGATGACATCCTTGGCCTGAGATTCTTTGCCATAGTCCTTAACCACTACACAACTGCAACCAACCACTTTCCGTGGTTTCCCCTCTCGATCGATTTTACAGAGGCCTACCCATTCCCCTAGTTTCTTGTTGTCATCAACCTTTATCAGGTTGATTTGGTGCTCAGCACAAAGTGCCTCCACCAGCTTGACATACATGGGCTCATCACAGTTGGATGCTAGCACACAGAGATGGGCTTGGCGCTTGTCTAAGGCTTTGGCAGCTTCGCGTATGCCACGTGCTAGGCCATCATGGATGAGGGCGGTCTTCAGCACCTCTTATAGAGCAGTGTTGACGTCCATTACACCTCCAGCAGCTATGCCTTCCTCGGCCATGGCGGTGGATCATGGGTGACGCCGAATCTTGAACGCACCCGGGGAAAAAGTCACCCTACACTTTTAAGAACAGATAATTGGTGCTGGAGAGATAGATGGTCCAGGAGTTCTGAGTACTTGCTGCTCTTCAGAGGTCTTTATTCAGTTTCCAGCACTCACAGGAAATTTGAAACTGCCTGTGACTCCAGTTCCAGGGAATCTGATACCTTCTTTTGGTTTCCATAGGTCTATAGGCAACCTCACAATACATTTTACACACATGCACACACACACATTTTTGATTTTTTTAAATTAAAAAACAAAAAAGAAAGACTGGTAGAATTTGGAACCAGGGTTCAGAACAGACACTGTACATAGGAAATTAGAATGGCAAAAAGGGATAGGGCGTGGCTCTGTAGCACAGTGCCTGCCTATCACCACACACACAGAGACACAGGCACACCCACACATCCACACACATATACAGAGACACAGACACACATACAAACACACATTCACATCCACACACACATACAAACACACACACACCAGACATACACACAAGCACACACAGACACACCACACACACAGACATACAAGCACACACATACAGAGACACACCACACACACACACACACACACACACACACACACACAGTTGTGTTGTAGTAGCTTAGTTGTAGCTAAGGTTCAGTTGTAGAGCACTTGTCTAGCATGATTGGGCCTGATGTTCAGTCTTTAGTACCAGTTAGCTTTGGTAGCACAAGCTTGTAATTCCAGAGCTTGAGAGGCCAAGGCAGGAGGAGTATGGTGAATTCTAGGCTATTGGAGACTCAGAGTGTGATTGGAGTGTGCTTCCATGAGAAACTGTAGGGGTGAGGCTGGTCAGAAGTGGGGATGATTCCCGACCCACAACACAGAAGCCTCTTTCCCCCTAAGACCTTTGTGCTCAATGTCCCCTGCATTGGCAGACTTCTGTAACTCCAGTGCAGAGAAGCTGGGGCCTGCAGGCTGAAGTGATCACAGGAACAGCACAGGCTACGGAAGGCGGAGGTTTGTCCCACACCCTGCGGGGTGAAAGGTCAGGACATGAGCTTCTGACTTCCGGTGGCTACTCTATTAAACTTTCTCTAGCATGAAAGACAGGTTGTTAAATCTAGCCAAGGCTCACTTCTGCTGCCTAAAGATTCTGCTCTGAGGCCAATGATACATTTGCCTCCATCTGTACCTGGAAGGACCCAGAGCCCTGCTAGGCTATATATACATCATTGAACAGTAACTCTGGGAGCATGGTGATTGTGTCTTCAGTCTCAAGACCTGGGGTAGGGATCGGCTACCTAGATTGGAAGGAGGCTGTGCCCTTGGGCAGAACTGTTATGTTGACAGACAGGGTCTTCAAGGGTACCAGGCCCTAGGTGATCCCATCCACATTCCTATTAGAAGGAAAGAAGCCAGTGCAGCTACACAGGGAGTACTTAAGGAGCCCAAGGGAAACAGAAAAGCCATTCCCAACTAGGGTCCCCCAACTGCCTTCCCCTGGCCTCAAGTGGTCAGTGACACTCCTCAGTTGCTCATTGTCAAGGCTGAAGCCGGGACAGCTGGGAGGACAGCTGGGAGGACGCTTTCTGCCTTCACCTACAGCTGTGCCCTCTGCTCTCCTTACACGCTGCCCTGCCAGCCTTGCCAGCCCTGCCCAGCTCTAACAGCCATAGCTAGACATGAGACTGTCTGGAGGCCCAGACACTAGGAAGAATCTCTTCTAGCCTCCCTTCCTTGGTCTGGGTAAATATGCTGAAGGTGACCCAGGCCAGCTCTAACATACATGGAGACACTGGACCTGTTATCTCTCAGTAAGATGTTCCACTAACAAAGTGACAGATAGTGTTAGGTCATTGTTAAAACAGCTGTGGCCCTCAATGTCGGTGTCCCTATCTCTAGGTTCACCCTTGTCCCTAAAATTGCTGTGTGACCTTGAATTAATCAACCCTCTCCCTTTATTTCCCTAACAGTAAATAAAAGAAAGGGAGTTAGAACAGATCTGCACCTTGGGTTTGAAAGCAGTACAATGACCCATAAAGTAAGGGAAAGTCCTCTAAATACCACGTGAGCGGTAATAAAACCAAGCACAATAATTGGAATATAGTTAATAGGCAGTGCAAGTTGTTGTTTTTTTTTTTTTTTTTATAGAACTATTTCCCACAGCAGTGGGATTATAACCAGTAGTCTCCTTCCTGCTTCTCGGAAAGCGCCTGCTAGAGTTGGTTAATTATTATGACACCACTGTCTTGGCGTAGGCTTTGTTTTCACTGCTGTTGGGAAAATAAAGTTCATTTCAGTGTCTGCCTGCTACCTTCAGGACAATAGAAAGGGCCCTATCAGGTAGCAGGATAGCTGCCTGTGGCACTGACTGACCAGTTTCAGGGCTGGAAGGGAGGCTCCCAGGAAAGACAGGACTGATCTGTCCAACTGCCAGGGTCAGATATCACATGCCAGAAGCCAGCGGGTGGTGCACAATGACCTTACCTATCACCTGCCGCTCATATTCTGTACCCAGCCAATACCCTGTGAGTCTTGGCCCTTACAAAAAGGGACAATATTTGGGAAGGGGATCTCCCTACCTTACTGTCTAGTTATAGGAGAGGAAGCCAGAATCCTGCTTACTGAAGCAGGGAATAATTCAGGCTGGGATCCTGGGCCCGGAAGTGGGAGCTGAGTCATGGGTGGTGTGCAGGGTTCAGAGTGGATGGGAGACCAAGCCCTTGTCTAGTCAGTGCAGAAGCTGCTGAGGTGGGCTTTCCTTACATCAAGCCACAGCAAGAAAAATGAGTCTGGATTTGGTGGGGGACACCTAGAACCTCCTTAGGGCCACCTCAGACCCTAGACGACCTTTTTTAAGGGATAAGGCTTCTGGACAGAGTGGCCAAGGGTGAGGAAGCTTTTGGAAATGGAAAGTCTCCTTTTTATTCCTGCAGAAGCTCTTTGGCTGCCATCTCTGCCAGCCGGGAGGACCTGTTGCATCGTTCCAGGTTTAGCCGGAGTGCAGTGAGACCAGAAGTTCAAAGCTTTCCTCTGCTTCCTCTCCTGACTCGGGGTGTGCCTCAGACTCCCTCCTGGGACAGTCAGGGTTAATAAGTGTGTGCTACCAGATAGAGGGTGGCTGATAAGTCCCAAGAAGTCGCACAGTGGAGTAACACTTTCCGAGGAGTCCCTCGGGGTCATTCTGCTTTCTTAGGACACCCTTACCTTCCTGCTGTCTCACTTCTATCTGTCCTCAGGCCCCACCCTCACATCTCGTGACAGTACAAGCTTGACTTCTGGAATAGTAGGCTAGAAAGAAGAGAAGTGGAGGTCAGCAGGAGACTGAAAGGAAGGCAGGAGAAGCTGCTGTTGGACCCCTGTGCTCTGGTCTCTGGCTCCAGGCTTCTCTTCTGTACAATGCCACGTTGATACATCCAGCAGCTGTGACTCAGGCCTGGCCCCTTGCCAGGCCTAGTGCCTCTGCTGGAGTGGTGTCTGGACATGTCAACAGGCCTCCTATCCTGTTCTGGGCACCAGAACCCTACCAGACTCTCCCTCATCCTGGAATTAAGATTTGCCTTTGTTTGGGGGGAAAGGCAACTAAGATCCTGGCTGCTCTGGAGGCAGGTCTGAGGCCTCAGATCCCATTAGAGTCCAGGCCTGTCCAGTAGTCTATGAGAGGAAGCTAAGCGTTGCCAACCACGGGCACATGTGCCTGTGTAGGGAAGCCTTTGTCCGGACCGTGGCACTTACTGTGTGTTTTTCTATCTTTTTTCTTTTCTTTTCCTTCCTTCCTTCCTCCCTCCCACTCTCCCTCCCTCCCTCCCTCCCTTCCTTTTTCTTCCTTTTTATTTTATTTTTTTTGTTTTGAGACAGGGTTTCTCTATGTAGCCCTGGCTGTCATGGAACTCACTCTATATACCAGCCTGGCCTTGAACACTCACAGATCTCCTCCTGCTTCTGCCTCCCAAGTGCTGAAATTAAAGGCCGTGCCACCACCTCCCAGCCTTAACCTCGTGGTTTTCAAATGACAGGCATCCAGAGTTTCACAGGACAGGTTTTGAGGACGGCTCAGGCGACTTCTAAGTGTCAGGAATACCTGCCTTGCTCACTTCCGCCCTTGCTCAGCATGCCAGAGTGGGGTGGCCCACATCCTGCCAGAATTTGAAAGTGGTCACAGACCCACAGACCAGCCAAGAAACCAAGTAGTGGGCAGTGGTTTTCTTGGATGGCTGCAGAATCCAGAGCGGGCGTAAGGTTTGAAGGTAGTCAACGGTGGTAGATTCCTTAGGCCTTTGTCGTTTTGACCGGGGTCTCCCAGCAGCACAGTGAGGACTTCTAAAAGGACTGACTGTATCCCCATTGCTCTCTGCAGCCCATGTGCCTTCTACCACTTCCTCCTCTTTCTCCTTCCTCACACTCCCAAACCCTCTCCTCCCTTCTCCTTTTGTCCTGGAGTTGGACCCAGGTCATTACACCCAACCCCTAGGTCAGTTTCTTTGCTGTGTCCCTGACTGTTCTGAGTGTACTCGGGTGACCTGGTGAGTAGGTTTGTAGTGTCTGGGGCTTTCCTGTCTACATCTGTGAGAGAAAGTGCAGAAATTAGTGCAAAGGTTAATCCAGAAGCCCTGCACACCTGAACGTTAAGGTATTAAGGGAACATATAGAAAAACACGAAGATCCCACAGGTAAAAACTGAGCCGAGGTGGAGCTCTGAACATGTGGAGAACGGGCGGGGTTGCTGTACTAAACCAGATATAGAAACCTTTCTGTATTTCATACACAGTACATGCATCATTCATGTCTACATAATTAAGATAAAGGAAACTGCATTGTTAATGGAAAAAAAAATTGGGTCTGGGAATGTAGCGTGCCTAGAGCATTTACGAACTTTGGGGTTTGGGTTTGATCCCAGTATCCTGTAAACCACCTCTAATCCCAGCACTTGGAAGGCAGAGGCCAGAGGATCCGAAGTTTAAGGTCATTCTTGACTACATAGCAAATTCGAGGCACCCTAGGATACCGATACCTGAGACCCCGTCACGAATAAAAATAAATAATGAATAAACCAATATGGGTCTAGGTCCAGCAGCAGCTTGGGCAGGGTAGGGCCGGAAGTTAGCAAGGTAGAGTGGGTTGCAGTCCCAGGAGGACCCTGGGAGCAGCACCTCAGTCCCCTGCCCAGCCACAGGGGGTCACCGGGTCTTTCCGGAACTCCTGAGGCTGCGAGGATTTGCTCTCTCTGGCCCAGCCATGGGAAACGCGGAGGGCCGGTGAGGCAGGCGGCGGCGGGCGGGCGGGGCGCGGGCCGGTCTGTCATCCCCTCCTGCTCCTTATTTTTAGCCCCGTGTAGAGTCTGGGCCGCCGGTCCCTCCCCCGGGAAAGGAGAGGAAATGCAGGCCACTCCCTCCGGGTTTAGGCTGTTGCTCCCGGCAACCAGGCCAAACAGGCCACGCGCGGCTTCCATATCTGGCGTCTGAGGTGGCTGAGGAGGATGACTCAGTGGGCGGGGTAGCGCCTGGCCCCATGCCCAGCCCAGCCCAGCCCAGCCCAGCCCTTCTGCCACTGCTGCCTTTCTTTCCTAAAGCAGCCCGGGGGACCCCAGCCTGGCCCCCCACCCCTCACCCGCGTCGGCTTCTCACTTACCTTGTTCCTGACTGCTCTGCTCCCCTCCCCCATGCCCCTCCTTGTGCCAGGATTGCCCACCAGGATGAGTTAAACCGGATACCCAACCCTTCTGGCCCCTGGCCCCTGGAGGCAGCAGGGATGCAACCACTCCTTTGCTCACGCAGTGAGAGCATGGCACCAGGCCTGGCACAGGGTATAGGCAGGCAGGGTCTCATTGCCCCCCTGAGAGCACTGGACCACTTCCCGCCCCCTGCCCTGGTATTGTGGCTCTGAACTTGAGTCACAGGAGGAGCCCCGGTTCCTACCCCTTCCCAGCACCCCTGGTCTGCCCCACCCAGTCCTCCATACCAACCCAGCACAAATCCAGCTTTCCCACTACCACGCCCAGTGGGCTGGAACTGGACCACACCTCTATAGAGACACAGCCAGCCGCCTAGGCCTGTCCGGTGTCTGCATGGCCAGCCAGGCTGAGGTCTAACTAACTCTCCTAGGAAGGAAATGGTGTTTGATAGAGGACAGCCATTTACCTCAATTTTTTTTTCTCTTTTAAAAATCTGTTTTAAATGATATTAAATAACTGTTAGAGTGTTAAACACAGTTATTTTCTTTTTTAAGAATAGTATTTAACAGTTATTTTCTTTCTTTTTTTTTTTTTTTTTTTTTTTTTTTTTTTTAAAGATTTATTTTATTTATTATACGTAAGTACACTGTAGCTGTCTTCAGACACTCCAGAAGAGGGAGCCAGATCGGATGGTTGTGAGCCACCTTTGGAAGAGCAGTCGGGTGCTCTTACCCGCTGAGCCATCTCACCAGCCCCAGTTATTTTCTTTCTTAAAAATAGTATTTCACTACGCCTGGCACTCGGGAGGCAGAGGCAGGCGGATTTCTGAGTTCGAGGCCAGCCTGGTCTACAGAGTGAGTTCCAGGACAGCCAGGGCTACACAGAAAAACCCTGTCTCAAAAAACCAAAAAAAAAAAAAAAAAAAAAAAGAATAGTGTTTCATGC
>LR753515.1:29563-199247 GCA_902729485.2 Mus minutoides | reverse complement strand
AAAAAAAAAAAAAAAAAAGAAGAATAGTATTTCACTATGTGGTCCTGGCTGGTCTGGAGCACTCTATGTAGATCAGGCTGGCCTTGAACTCCCTGAGATACCACTGTTTCTGCTTCCCAAGTGCTGAGACTACAGTTGTATATCACCATGCCAGACTTAAAGCATAAGTTTAAAAAAATTTTTTTGTTAAAAAAAAAAAAAAAAGAAGCCGGGTGTGGTGGCACAGGCCTTTAATCACAGCTCTCGGGAGGCAGAGGCAGGCGGATTTCTGAGTTTGAGGCCAGCCTGGTCTACAAAGTGAGTTCCAGGACAGCCAGGGCTACACAGAGAAACCCTGTCTCAACCCCCACCCCCCAAAGAATAATAAATTTTGAGGCTTGGTGGTGCTGCCTTAATCCCAGCAGTCAGGAGCAGAGGCAGACTGCTCTCTGAATTAGAGGCCATCCTGGTCTGCAAAGTTCTGGGACAGCCAGAGGTACACAAAGAAGATTAGCGAAAGGGAGAGGAGGAGTGCTTGTGGCTCTGTCTACAGAGCTCCCTCCCAAGGTCTGAGTCATGAGCCCATGGGTGATAGTGGCTTCTTCCCCCTAGATGGGGCTCCTCATGCCTGACTAAGAAAACCACAAGTTCTTCCTTGATTATGTGTGCTTGAGGGTTCCCTCAGCTACAGGGTGTGTCTCAGTCCTTAATGGAGTCTCTTCAGCACTGGGTAAAGCACTGGAAGGGACTGGAGGGATGGAGGAACAACCCCCTGGATTTTGTGCAAGGCATGAACACAAGCTCTGCCTTCTGCAGGGCCTTGGCTGGAGCTCTCAACTGCTGCCTTTTCTGTATCACACTGGTAATAGCACCATCTCTGAGGGCAGTTGGTACTGTCATCATTACAGCGGTGCCTGGCATACAATAAGCTTATGACAAGTATTTGCTGTTACAGTCATGTCCTACATAACAATGTTTCTGTCAGTGGCAAGTCGTGTACGACAAGGGTCCCAAAAGCTTCTATCATCTTGTGTGTTTGCACAATGATGAAACTAGTTAATAACTTCTCACAACACAACTCCGTGGTTACGTGACACATGGCTAGATTATCATAAAAACCCAGCCCTGTGCATACACTCCTGGAGGACCGGGCTTTTGCACCACATCCCAGTACAGCCACAAACAAGGGGGAACCCTGGGAATTCCACCTCTACTGCCCAAGGAGTCAGGGCTAGGAGGTATCCTCGAGGCTAAGCATCCTCAGTTCAGTCAGAGATGAGTTTGTTGAAAGGGATCCACTCCTTCTGCTCCTGGCTTATTTCTGCAGTCTCTCCACCCCCAAGGCTTAGGAGGCCAGTGGTGGGTGAGGGTGGGGGAGTGTGAGGATGTCAGCTTGGACACTGCCCCTGCGGGCTGTCTGCCAGGCTCAATGTTGGCCAAGCACCCTCCTCTGCGACTCAGTTTCCTCGTCTGTAAAAGGGGGAGGTTGAAGGACTCGGAGCTCACCAGCAGCGCCCCAGGCGGCTGGCCTTCGTTGGGATGGAGAGGCCCCTCTGGGAAGCCGCTGCCAGCCTTGGAGCTGGCCCAAGGAGCTCAGATTCTGTCTCTGCAACTTGCTGCCTGCACCCGTGTTTTTTCTTCATTTTCTTTCCTCCCCTGCAGCTGTCTCAGCTTCGGAAAAGTTCTGAAGTCATGGAAAGTTGGGGCCGTGCTTCTAGCCAGGGCTGGGCCGGATGGCAGCCAAAACCTGAGCTGGGTTTTGACTTTATTTTTAGCTTTTCGTGCTAAGATGGAGGAGGAGAAATAGTCTCTGGTTCTGGAAGGGCCTCTGCAGGAGAAAGACACCATGGCGTTAAATCATTTGTTTCCCCGTGTGGAGGGTGCAGCACACCGCCTGGGGAGCAGCCTCCAGGACTCTGCAGTCTTCCCTGACCCTCTGTGGTCCTCGAAGACCAGTACAACCTAGGTGGAGGACGGGACTCTGAAACCTCCTGAGTGTCTCCTACCACCTTAGTTTCCAAGTCTAGCCTTTTCTCTGCTGCTGCAGGTGGACTGCTAGGCCTATAACTGCTTAGAGACTTGGTAGTAAGACAAACATGTTGACAGGGCAGCTCTTCCTGAAGTGGGCCCCCTGCTTGTCCACCTAGTTCCCTTTTTAAGTTTGGAATGTATCATGTGCGTTGCAGACACATGAGCGAGCGAGCGAGCGAGCGTGCTTTGGTCTGCTGGAGGTAGAGGTCGGAGGATAGCCTCCACTGTTGCTCTTTTACTGTTCACCTTGCTTGAAAGGTTTTTTGTTTGCCACTGTGAGGCCAGAGTAATTAAGCCGCAAGCCCCTGGGGATGTTCTCTCCAGCTCCTGTCTCACCTCAGAAACGGTTACACAGGCAGGTGTTACCCAACCCAGCTTCATGTGGCTGGGGATCCAAACTCAGGTCCTCATGCTTGTGTGGAAGTCCCTGACCCTGAGCCATCTCCCCAGCCCTTAGTTTTCATTTTGCTGTGGTGGGTTCCTCATGATAATCCTGCAACTGCTTACTAGTACCAGGGCCCTCCCAGGGTCCACTGCTCCCCTTACCCCTTCCCAGGGTCCACTGTTCCCCCTTACCCCCTCCCAGGGTCTACTGCTCCCCCTCCCTCTAGTACTTATGAAAGGATTATGTCTGGAAACTTCTCAGGCTTTCCAGAGATTTTCAGGAAATTAGGACTTCTCTAGTTCACTAGCAGAAAGAATCAGGAATGTGGGGGAGGCAGAGGCATTCCTGGGTGGTGGAGACTAACTAAAGAGCTTTGTCTACTTTAAGGAGCTAGGATAGGGTGTGGCTCCAGACTGGAACCCCATGGATCTGGAATCCTGGGACAGACATCTGGAACAGATGCCAGGAAGCCCAGCAGTAGGGAGGACTTCTGCTACTGTCAGGGATCTGAAGGAGGGTTCCTCTGCTGTGTGGGGATCTGGGCTCTTAAGACTAAATCCCAAGAAGGGGAAGGTCTCATATACTTCCCTTATCCTTGTCCCTGGTCTCCCTAGGGAGACATCCCCCCACCCCCAGAGTCCCACATGGGCAAAAGGGATGAAACTAATTTGAAACTCCAACTGGAGATGGGGGTTGGAGCCTTGGGGTGTGCGTGGCCAAGACACTCAGTCTGTCAGCTCCAAGGAGGGAAGCAAGCTGAATGGGGAAACGGGTGGAGTCCAGGGAGGAAAAGGTTAAGGCCCTGTGTGGGAAGGGGTAGGAGACAAAGGTGCCCTGTCTATTTTAGAGGGAATAGGAGGCAAAGAGAGCCAGGCATTCATATCATCTGATCTAGCTTCGCCATTGGCCCCAGGCACGTTCTTGGGCCCTGAGTCATGGGAAGGGTAGAGAAGAAGGGGCTTTTGGGAAATCTCAGGGGTGGTGAGAACCCAGCCTCAGAAAACGGGTGGATGCCAACAATCCTAATGTAATGATGCCCTCTTCTGACAGCTGCGGGGACTGCAGAGAGGTCCCACCCCAGACACACTCCTGAAATCTGCTCTCTTCTCCTTTCTAGCAACACCAAGAAGGAGGGGGACTTGTTGGCTGCACAGGCCCGGCTCAAGGACCTGGAGGCTCTTCTCAACTCCAAGGAAGCTGCCCTGAGCACTGCTCTCAGTGAGAAGCGCACGTTGGAGGGCGAGCTCCATGACCTGCGGGGGCAGGTAGCCAAGGTAGGCGCTGACCTGTGACCCCGGTGGCCCCCACCTAGTCTGACACGTCACTCAGTCTCATTTGCCTGTTCACCTTTACTTCGCTGGTCTAGAACCTGGTTCCTCCCCTCCTGTCTCCCTAGACAGCTCCAAGCGCTTCAGAGGAGAGCTGTCCACTGAGGCCATAACAGAGTTGTTTTGGTTTCTTTTTTTAAAAAGATTTATTTATTTATTTATCTATTTATTTATTTATTTATTTTGTTTTTTTGAGATAGGGTTTCTCTGTATAGCCCTGGCTGTCCTGGAGCTCACTTTGTAGACCAGGCTGGCCTCAAACTCAGAAATCCGCCTGCCTCTGCCTCCCGAGTGCTGGGATTAAAGGCGTGCGCCACCACGCCCGGCTCAAGATTTATTTATTTTATGTATGTGAGTACACTGTAGCTGTCTTCAGACATACCAGAAGAGGGCATCAGGTCCCCATTACAGATGGTTGTGAGCCACCACGTGGTTGCTGGGAATTGAACTCAGGACCTTGGGAAGTGCAGTCAATGCTCTTAACCAGTGAGCCATGTCTCTAGCCCCCATAACAGAGTATAGATAGCTAATTATACCTAGGTGTGCTGCCTGTGTGTACAGTGTCCACTACTTTCCAAGCTCTCCTCGGTTCCTCTGCTCTCTCATGCTGCTCAGGAGTGAAGAAGTTAGGGACACAGTTTAGTGACTCCAGAGCCAAGGCTGGATCCCTGCCCTCCTCCTTCCCCAGCTCTTCCAGGCCTGCAGTTGCTCAAGATGAATGCCTTAGCTTGGTGCTTCCCCTGGAAACCATTCTCCAGGGTAGTTAAGGGCATCTCCTCCTGGTCCAGCCCTTGCCCTCCGGTCCTGCTCCCGTATACCACGCCCCAGCAGCGCTTCAGCTCCGACAGGACCTGTCCTCCTGACAGCTTGAGATGATGCCTGTACCCGACTTGCCCCTGCAGCCCCTGCAGCCATTCATGTCCCTTCCCAGCCACCAGCCTTTGAGTCCCAGGCCTTCCCACCCCACCCCCATGCTTTGTTCCCTTCTTCCTACTTCTGCTACGTTCTACGTGGACCTCCTTCATAGTAACTGCTGTGCCAAGAAAGGGAGATCCTACACAGGGGAATTAATGTGGGGGAGGCAGAGGCATTTTAAATTCTTTGTTTTCTCACTTTTTTTTTCTTTTGTGGGCCCCCCCGACATGCCCCAGCACACATGTTAAGACTAGAGGACAGAAGCTGGAGAGATGGCTCAGCAGTTAAGAGCACTGACTGCTCTTCCGAAGGTTGCGAGTTCAAATCCCAGCAACCACATGGTGGCTCACAACCATCTGTAATAAGATCTGACGCCCTCTTCTGGTGTGTCTGAAGACAGCTACAGTGTACTTATTTTTATAATAATAAAAATAAATCTTTAAAAAAAAAAAGACTAGAGGACAACTTGTAGGAACATGTCCTCTCCTTCTGCCATTCAGGCTCTAGGGATAGAGTTCAGGCTGTCGGGGCCTAATGGCATGCACCCTCACTTGCTGGGCCATCTTACAGGCCCTCACCCTTGATTTCTTAGTGCCACAGGTAGAATATGGGTATCCTTTCTCCCTCACAGCCCCACCCCACCCCTGGCCGTGGACACTGAAGGCCTTCCCTGCCTCTAGACCTGCTCTCCCTGGGGATAGCCATCACCCAGCGGCTTCTTTGGCATTTCCTGAACCCCTTACCACCCTCTCCATGAACTTGGCTTTCTTCCTCTCAGCTTGAGGCAGCCCTAGGAGAGGCTAAGAAGCAGCTTCAGGATGAGATGCTGAGGCGAGTGGATGCTGAGAACAGGCTACAGACCCTGAAGGAGGAGCTTGACTTCCAGAAGAACATTTACAGCGAGGTAAGCGTCCCACTGTACAGGTCTGACTATGGACAGCTGGACCTTGGGCTCCTGCTGGGAGGGGTCACCTAATGCCAGGCTAACCGAGGGCTGCCCGTGCCTGACCTGTGGGGCTAAGGTGAGACAGGGAGCTTCTGGTCTTAGCTTCTTTCTTTCTTTCTTTCTTTCTTTCTTTCTTTCTTTCTTTCTTTCTCTTTTGTTTTTTTGTTTTTCAAGACAGGGTTTCTCTGTGTAGCCTTGGCTGTCCTGGAACTCACTCTGTAGACCAGGCTGGCCTCAAACTCAGAAATCCGCCTGCCTCTGCCTCCCCAGTGCTGGGATTAAAGGCGTGCACCACCACCACGCCCCGGCTTGGTTTTAGTTTCTAAGCAACCATTCCCGTGTTCTAATCTACGCGTCCTCTTCCCTTACCCCTTTCAGGAACTGCGTGAGACCAAGCGCCGGCATGAGACGCGGCTTGTGGAGATTGATAACGGGAAGCAGCGAGAGTTTGAGAGCCGGCTGGCAGACGCCCTGCAGGAGCTGCGGGCTCAGCATGAGGACCAGGTGGAACAGTATAAGAAGGAGCTAGAAAAGACATACTCCGCCAAGGTGCTGGCCTCATCCCGTCCTCTCCCTGGGGTTGCCCTGGGGATGGGTAGTGGCAGTGAGTCGGGGATGCCGCCCTCAGGCCCCCAGCTCCAGGTTCCTGCTTTCATAACTGTGTGCTCTCTGCAGCTGGATAATGCCAGGCAGTCTGCTGAGAGGAACAGCAACCTCGTGGGGGCTGCCCACGAGGAACTGCAGCAGTCTCGAATCCGCATTGACAGCCTCTCTGCTCAGCTCAGCCAGCTCCAAAAGCAGGTGACCCTCAGCTTACCCCTCCCACCTCTGCTCTGGTCTAAGCAGATACTGCAGAAGCTCACTGAAAAGGGGGTTGGGGGGAGGGACTCCAGGACAACATGCTATGGTTCAGAATCCGATGCCTGTCTGGCTTTCCAGGATTCTCCTTTAGCTAGCCATGACCCTCAGAGCCTCTATTTTACTGTGCATGAAGGGTTCTTCCTGTTTGTTCTGTCCCTGCCGGGGACTGAACCAGAGGCCTCCTGTGTGGTAGCTAGGGGCTTTCTCACTGAGTTACAAACCCAGCCGCATCTCCTACTTGGAGATGGAGCTTCCCTTGGACTGGACATGTAGCTCAGTTGGTATAGTGCTTGCTTATCATACAGGATATCCTGGGTTCTATCCCCAGGACCACAGGGAACTAGGTGCTGCATGCATTTCATCCCAGGCTGAAGTATCAGAGATTCAAGGTCACCCTTAACTATACAGCAAGTTTGGGACCAGCCTAGACTACAAGAGACTTTATCTCAAAAAAGAAAGAAGCCAGGTTGTAGTAGCACACGCCTTTAATCCTTGCACTCTGGAAGAGGGTCGGTGATTTCAAGGCCAGCCTGGTCTACTGAGTGAGTTCCAGGACAGCCAGAGCTAGAGAAACCTTGTCTTAAAAACCACAAATAAGGGGGCTGGTGAGATGGCTCAGCGGGTAAGAGCACCCGACTGCTCTTCCAAAGGTGATAAGTTCAGATCCCAGCAACCACATGGTGGCTCACAACCATCCAATCTGGCTCCCTCTTCTGGAGTGTCTGAAGACAACTACAGTGTACTTACATATAATGAATGAAATAAATCTTTAAAAAAAACCCACAAATAAATACATAAATAAAAATCCTTTTAAAAAAAAAAGAGAATGGAAAATGCTGAACATTCTTGTCCTCCCAGGTCTGTCATGACACTGCAGTGTAAAATGTTACATGTGTCGATATTATTTTAGCTGGCTACACTATTTGTGACAAAAGAAGATGGGGTCTAGCCTCGGAATGAGAGGTTTCAGACAGATGTTAGGAAGGGCTTCCTGGTCACTGGATAAAGGCCATGGTGGCTCTAGAGAGAGCCTACAGATCCTGAGTGTCCCTCTGCCTTCCCCTGTGCCCCTTCCGCTTCATGGACATCAACTCTTGGGAGTTCCTCAGACCTTTGTCTTCCCCCGCCCCAGCTGGCAGCCAAGGAGGCAAAGCTTCGTGACCTGGAGGACTCGCTGGCCCGTGAGCGCGATACTAGCCGGCGCCTGCTGGCTGAAAAAGAGCGAGAGATGGCCGAGATGCGGGCGAGGATGCAGCAGCAGCTGGACGAGTACCAGGAGCTGCTGGACATCAAGCTGGCCCTGGACATGGAGATCCATGCCTATCGAAAGCTGTTGGAGGGCGAGGAGGAGAGGTGAACTAGGAGGGGTCTAGAGACCTTGTCAGGGGCCTCTGGCTACAACTACCATGGCTAACCCCGCACTGTGTCTCCACCTTCCCAGGCTGCGCCTGTCCCCCAGCCCTACCTCGCAGCGTAGCCGTGGCCGCGCCTCCTCCCACTCATCCCAGTCTCAGGGTGGAGGCAGCGTCACCAAAAAGCGCAAGCTGGAGTCTTCCGAGAGCCGGAGCAGCTTCTCACAGCATGCTCGCACTAGCGGGCGCGTAGCGGTAGAGGAAGTCGATGAAGAGGGAAAGTTCGTGCGGCTGCGCAACAAGTCCAACGAGGTGGGCCTGTGGACCAGGGTGGTCTTTTCAACGGCTGGGAGCTCTTGGTTCTTGTGGAGCATCTGTCTCCCTATCTGAGAATTTGGAGTGTCTGGTAGTCCTATCATCTTTAAATTGTTGGGAAGATGCATGATATAGGTGTGTGTGCCACCTTATGACCCTTGAGCAAATGAGCAAATAGACTAGGTTTGAATGGTGGCAGGCCTGCCCTTTTTTTTTTTTTTTTTTTTTTTTTTTTTTTTTTGCGATGGGGTCTTGCTCAGGCTGGCTTTGATCTCCCTGGATTAAGCTGTTCCCCTGCTTCAGCCTCCATAGTAGCTGGAACTGTAGATGCACAACTGGCGCCTAGCCTACCTGAGCTCCTGAGTGCGATAATCCAAGAGTCAGGTTGAACTCCCTGTCCTCCTTCCTCCGCCCTACTTGCAGGACCAGTCCATGGGCAACTGGCAGATCAGGCGTCAGAATGGTGATGATCCTTTGATGACCTATCGCTTCCCACCGAAGTTCACCCTAAAGGCTGGGCAGGTGGTGACGGTGAGTAGGAAGGGCACTTGGGACTCGGGTGGAGAAGTTGGCCTCAGGACAGGAGTATTAAAATTAAAAGCACATTTCTTAAACCATCTTTCCCCAGATCTGGGCTTCAGGAGCTGGGGCCACCCATAGCCCCCCTACTGACTTGGTGTGGAAGGCGCAGAACACTTGGGGCTGTGGGAGCAGCCTTCGTACTGCTCTCATCAACTCCACTGGAGAAGTGAGTATGTTGCTGCCGGTAGCTTGCTGGGCAAGGCTCCCCCTGGTGGTCATAATGGGAACTAGCTACCTCCAACCCAAGGGAACCTGCCTTGGGTTTAGGATCGCTTTCCTGAGCCCAATTCCCACCCAGTAAGCAAGCCAGAAGTCTCCTCAGTAGAATAATGGGTGGAAGTCAGCCAGTGAGTGTTAATTAGCAGACTCCAGCTTACAGAGCACCAAACTCTCAGTTTTGTCCTTTCTGCGCACGCGTGCACATGTGTATCTTTAGCCCCGGCATCAGAGGTTGGAACAAGGTTGTATAGGAGCCCGGGACGGTTCTAGGTGGCTACTATGAATAGACAGGCTGCACAGCCCTCACCCCCTGACTCTTGGGCCTGGGCTTATGTTCTCATAGGAAGTGGCCATGCGCAAGCTGGTGCGCTCACTGACCATGGTTGAGGACAATGACGATGATGAAGAGGATGGAGATGAGCTCCTCCATCACCACCGTGTGAGTGGCAGCCGCCGCTGAGGCCCAGCCCACAAGGGTAGCCATGCCAGCCTAGGGCAGCTCTCCCACCTCCATGCCAAAGTCTTTTCATTAAAGAATGTTTTGGAATGCCACTCGCTGCCCTGGCCTTTCTTCTCTCTCCTCCCTCTACCTTGAACAGGGAACCCAGGTGTCTGGTAAGAAAGGGAGTGGAGACTTTCTGATACCATGGATACGCCACGGTGGCAGTGGACAGGGAGCTGGATTTGTGTCCTGGGAAGGGGCTGGGAGGACAGAGGTGGCCCCAGCCCTGCCTCTCTTCCTCACTCCCATTGCATGCATGCTTCTCTCCTCTCTCCTTCCACCCTATTGCATGCTTCTCCTCGGATTTCCCTACAACAATGTTTTCTCTCCTTCCTGTCCCCTCACAAATTAAGTCTCTCCATCTTCCCTCTTCCTCTTGATTGCCCCGTAAGTGTCTAGGATTCAGGAGAGAGTTAAAGCCACAGCTCTTTATTTCGAAGGCTTCCTGGCCATTTCCCCCATCATGCCCTTCCTCCCAGCCACAGGCCTCCCAAGTCCCCATCACTCTGGTTGTCTGGGTACAGACAGGGTTCACCTTCCTGCCCAATGGCCAGGGAGCTCCAGGAGCCCAGAGCCTAGGTGCCGGTCCTAAGAAGTCAGTCCCAAACTCACTGTCCCTCCTGAGCCTTGTCTCCCTTCCCAGGGTTCCCACTGCAGCGGCTCGGGGGACCCCGCTGAGTACAACCTGCGCTCACGCACCGTGCTGTGCGGGACTTGTGGGCAGCCTGCTGACAAGGCTGCCGGTGGTGCAGGAGCCCAGGTGGGCGGATCCATCTCCTCTGGCTCTTCTGCCTCCAGTGTCACAGTCACTCGAAGCTTCCGCAGTGTGGGGGGCAGTGGGGGTGGCAGCTTCGGGGACAACCTAGTCACCCGCTCCTACCTCCTGGGCAACTCCAGTCCCCGGAGCCAGGTGAGTCATCTCTGCCCTACAGCAGGTCACTGCTCACTGAGCAGCAGGACAGGGCAGCCCAGGGGAGTGGGGTCCCCCTCCTTGCAACCCCTCTTGCATCCTGCCCCTCCTGTCTGAACCCCAGACTAGAGGTCAGGGCAAGGCCCAGTGTGAGGGTTGGGGAGACATCCCACTTTGGGGTCAGGGAGGGAGAGGAAGGGCCAGCCACTGCTGCTCACACCTCTGCCTTCTCTTCTCTCTTAGAGCTCCCAGAACTGCAGCATCATGTAATCTGGGACCTGCCAGGCAGGGCTGGGGGCAGAGGCCACCTGCTCCCCCCGTCACCACATGCCACCTCCTGTCTGCTCCTTAGGAGAGCAGGCCTGAAGCCAAAGAAAAATTTATTCCCTGCCTTTGTTTTTGTTTTTGTTTTTTTTCTTCTATTTTTTTTTTTTCTAAGAGAAGTTATTTTCTACAGTGGTTTTATACTGAAGGAAAAACTCAAGCAAAAAAAAAAAATCTTTATCTCAATCCTAAGTCCTTTCCCTTTCTTTTCTTGTATCTGCCTTAAAACCAAAGGGCTTCTCTTAGGAGCCCAGGGAAAGGACTGCTTTTTATAGAGTTATAGAGTCTAGATTTTGTCCTGCTGCCTTGGCTTTGCCCTCATCCCAGGACCCTGTGACATGGTGCCTGAGAGGCAGGCATGGAGCTCTCTTCACCAGCCTCCTCCAACAGCTGGCCCACTGCCATGCCAGCTGCAGAGAAATGGGGCGCAGAGAGGATGACTGAGAAGGTCAAGCCCCTCCTGGCTCACTACACACTTGGAGGCTCCTCTGCCTGCCTTCCCTTCCCTCTTCCTGCCCTTCCCTAGCCTGGGGCGAGCGGATTCCCAGAGGCAAAACTGCCATGCTTGCTTTTTCTATATTTTATTTAGACAAGAGATGGGAATGACCGGGAAGGAGAAGGGAAGATCAGTTTGAGCCTACCTTTTCCCAGGTTCTGAGCCTGGTGGGCTCTGTCCCAATGATGGAGGGCAGTGTCAAGTGGGATACAGGGAAGAGTGGGGGATGAAGGCCCCCAGAGATGGGGGGACCCTGCTGGGGCTGGTGAGAAGACTAGAGGGAGTGGTGATTGGTGGCTATAGCAAACACTAAGGAACCCTTCACCCCATTTCCCATCTGCACCTCTGCTCTCCCCCCAAATCAATACACTAGTTGTTTCCATCCCAGATGCTGTGCTGTCTCTTTGTTGGGTGTGACGTGTTTTCAGGGGCAGACACAGGCACCTCACATTCACTACAGATTCACTACCCAGCTATAAAAGTGTGTATTGGGTACTGAGGGGGACTTCTATAAAGGTCAGCACATGTGGGGTGAACGAGGGGTGCCCTTCCTAACCCACACCCACCGAGCACTGATCCAGCACCTTCTAAATGGGGCCAGCAATCCACGTGTGCATCAGACACAGGAACACAGACAGACGGGTAGAGGGTGGAGTAGGGGCCAGAAGTAGCAGAGCTTCCCTCGCTGCTGCCCCTGTAGTCCCCGCACTCAGAATGCTGCGCTTGCCTCGGTAGGCTGAGATACTCTCAGGAAAGGAAAGAAAGAAAAGGCTGGGGTGTGGTGAGTTTGAGGACTAGTCTGGTATTCACAAGACCCAGTATCAAAAACAAAATAGAAGTCTTTCCTGGAGCCCAACAGTGATGGTGAACGACTTTAATCCCAGCTCTTGGGAGGCAGAGGCAGGCGGATTTCTGAGTTTGAGGCCAGCCTGGTCTACAAAGTGAGTTCCAGGACAGCCAGGGCTATACAGAGAAACCCTGTCTCGAGAAAACGAAAACAAAAACAAAAAAAACAAAAAACGAAGAAAAAAAAAAAGTGATTGAGGGCTGGAGCGATAACTGAAATGAAGAGCACGTAGTGCCTCACAGAAGACCTGAGTTGGGTTCCCAGCCCCCCAGTCATGTAGCTCTGACTGCCAGTAACTCCAGCTCTAGGACATCCAACACGTCTCCAGAATGCCAAGTATATGTACTTCATATATGAGCACCCCACACACACATACACCCACCGCCCCACCCACACACCCAATTAAACCTTTTTAAATCATTGAGGCAGGCATGCTGTTGCAGGCCTTTAATTCCAGCACTCCAGAGGCAGGTGGATCTCTGAGTTCAAGGCCAGCCTGTTTTACATAACAAGGGCCAGCAACCCGGACTGTATAGGAGACCCTGTCTCAAAAGAACAAACAAAAAACTAAACAAAATAAAACCCCACAACAACAACAACAAAAAATAAGAAACAAAACCCAAAGTGATTGAGTCCAAGAGAGGTCTTCATTGGTAAAGACACATGCTAAACCTAAATCCCACCCAAGACCCACATGGTGGAAGGAGAGAGTAATTCCTGCACATGATCTTCTGACCTCCATGTTGCTATATGCAGTGTGATATCATTCTTGGGGAGACTGAACAAATTACTCATATTTAAAAGGAAATCCCAAACATTTGATTTGACTTTACCAAATGTAGACTTGACTTGTGTGAAAGCCTGCTAGCTGAGAGAGAGAGAGAGAGAGAGAGTGAGAGAGAGAGAGAGAGAAGCCAGCTGACCCTCCTCAACTGACTTATCAGAAGGAAAAGAAAACCTGGTCCTCCTCCAACCTGTTATAAAGACCCTACCAACAGAATGTTCCTCCATTCTAGATCCTGTGTGTTTCTCTATCCTCCTGACTTCCTCTCACTCTCTCTGTTTTTTTTTTCCTGTGTTCACTCCTTGTCAACTGGTTACTTGCCCCGCCTCTTGACCGGTGGTTGACTTTATTAATCTTGTTTACAATAAACATAAAGCTCTTGAATTAAAGGTGTATGCTAGGGCTGAGCCACACCACGACTAGAAACAGGTTTTTCCAGTGTCCAGTCTTGGGGTTCACAATATGACATAACAATGACTACTAATCTCAGCTCGAAAAATGACAATAGGTCAAAGTAAAGGCCACCAAAGCCCAACTTGGTGAACCAGTGAAGTTTATGTGAGGGCTTAAGGAATCAAGATGGCTGCCTCACCAAAGCTCGCCCAGCATGGCTGACAGCTCAGGAGAGCTGGGAACCTGGAGCTCAGCCCACAGCTGCAGGCAGCACAACAGGTTGGAGAATGTCCTTTCGAGGTGTCTCAGCTTCCAGGCAGATCAACTAGTCTCTGCCCCCCCCCCCCCAGCTTAGTCTGAGTGTTACTGCTTAGATAGCTTGAGGACAGAGGCAGCTAGCTCCCTGGTCAGTTTCAGGGACTTCCTGAAACTATTAAGTTAGTTACTTTCTGAGTTTAATATGTTACCATAGCAAGATGGAGTGTTTCATCTTCTGTCAGACAAGCTGGACAGCCTGCTGTTTTAGACCCAGCCCTTTTGAGACAATGTCTCGCTGTGTATGGCTGGCTATCCTGGAACTCTCTGTGTAGATTCCCTTGATCTCCCGGAGATCTATCTGTCTCTACCTCCCTAGTGCTGGGATCAAATGTGTGTGATCGATCACCATGCCTAGTCCTAACATTCTCTGTGTTAATAAACTTCCCTCCAAGATGATAGGATTATTTAGATTTATTTATTTATTTATTATATGTAAGTACACTGTAGCTGTCTTCAGACACTCCAGAAGAGAGAGTCAGATCTCCTTAAGGATGGTTGTGAGCCACCATGTGGATGCTGGGATTTGAACTCAGGACCTTCAGAAGAGCAGTCGGGTGCTCTTACCCGCTGAGCCATCTCACCAGCTGGATTATTTAAATAATTATTTAAATAATTATTTTTATTTCAAAGTTCTGTGTGCATGCAAAGTATGCACACACGTGTGCACACACGTGCATGTGAGTGCATTTCCCCACAGAGGCCAGAAGAGGATGCTGGGTCCCTTAGGTTGTATTTAACAAGCAGCGTGTTGTGGAAAATCAAACTTAGGTCTTCCCCGAAGTCTGAACTCTTAACAGATGAGCCATTTCTCCAGCTCCAAGATGGAAGGCTTAACTCTCAAAGGAAATTGTTACATATTGCCCCATCCACAGTAAACAAATGTAATTTTAAAAGTCACTTTAATTCTTTTAGAGGGTCATCTGTAGGCAGGAGCACTTTTCTAACATCCTGGCTGCCCTGGTCCATACCCAGCATGGAAAAAAGAAAGAAAAAGACAGCTGGGCAGTGGTGGTACACACCTTTAATCTCAGAACCTGGGAGGCAGAGGCAGGTGGATTTCTGAGTTCGGGGCCAGCATGGTCTACAGAATGAGTTCCAGGACAGCCAGGGCTACACAGAGAAACTCTATTTTGAAAAACAAAAACAAAAACAAAAACAAAAAACAGGAAAGAAAGGTTTATTTTGCCTTACAGGCTTTATTCCTTTAAAATTTTATCTTATGGGGCTGGAGAGATGGCTCAGTGGTTAAGAGTACTCCCTGCAGGGCCGGGCGTGGTGGCACATGCCTTTAATCCCAGCGCTCGGGAGGCAGAGACAGGCTGATGGATTTCTGAGCTCGAAGCCAGCCTGGTCTACAAAGTGAGTTCCAGGACAGCCAGGGCTATACAGAGAAACCCTGTCTTGAAAAACCAAAAAAAAAAAAAAAAAAAAAACAAAAAACAAGAAACCAAACACATGGTGGCTCACAACCATCTGTAATGAGATCTGGTGCCCTCTTCTGGTGTGTCTGAAAACAGTGACAGTGTACTCAAATATATAAGATAAATAAATCTCTTAAAAAGACTTATCTTGGGGCTGGAGAGGTGGCTCAGTTGTTAAGAGCACTGACTGCTCTTCCAGGGGTCCTGAGTTCAATTCCCAGCAACCACATGATGGCTCATAACCATCTGTAATGGGATCCGATGCCCTCTTCTGGTGTCTCTAAAGACAGTGACAGTGTACTCACATACATAAAATAAATCATTTAAAAAAAAGGGGGGGGGGCTGGCGAGATGGCTCAGTGGTTAAGAGCGCCGACTGCTCTTCTGAAGGTCCCGAGTTCAAATCCCAGCAACCACATGGTGGCTCACAACCATCTGTAACGAAATCTTCTGGAGTGTCTGAAGACAGCTACAGTGTACTTACAAATAATAAATAAATCTTCAAAAAAAAAAAAAAAAGACTTATCTTATGTACCTTATGTATGAGAATGTGTGCCTGGTGCCCTTGGTGATCAGGAGCCGGAACTGGATCTGCTGGAACTGAGTTGCACACAATTATGAGCTGCTATGTGGGTGCTGGGAGTCAAACCTGGGTCCTCATGGAGAGCAGCCAGTGCTCTTAACTGCTGAGCCATCTCTCCAGTCCCTCCCAGGTTTGTTTATCTTTAACATTTATCCATCCATCCGTCTATCTACCTATCTATCCACTCATCCATCCATCCATCTATCTACATACCTCTCTATCCATCCATCCATCATCTATCCACTCTTCCATCCATCTATCATCCACCCATCATCTATGTATCCATCCATCCGTCCATCCATCCATCATCACCAATGTGGATGTCAATTCCCTCTTTCTACTGTGCAGGTTCCGGGAATCAAACACAGGTGTCAGGCTCAGTGGCAAGTGTGCTGCTTATCTTCTGAGCCATCTACCCATGTCATTGACTTAGTTCTGAGCCAGTCCATCTCCACGGTAAGATATGACAGGAGAAGGATGAAGCAGTGGGTCACGTTGGGTCTCACATGAGAGCAGAAAAAGGCCATGGCTGACACTTGTCTGCTTCTCTCCTATTTTTTCTTAGAGGCTCCTCGCATGTCTCTGGCTAGCCCTGAGAACTCTCTATGTAGTTGAGGATGACCTTGAACCCATCTCTCTTCCCTGAGTTCGAGGCTCCCAGTCAGGTGCCACACCAACACAGCTGGTTTTCATGATGCTTGACCCCAGGGCTTTGTAGATGCTGGGCAAGCCCTTGGCTGAGCTTCCACCTCATCCTCTTGGCTCTTTTCCTCTTTATTCACTCCAGGGGACACTACTCACCTTAGTTGAACATCTCTAGAGTTGCCCCACTCCAGACATACAGAGGTGCGGTTCAGGTCACTCCAACAATGGCAAGAAGACTACAGAGAGCATCACACTGGCCGTGGTGGCACTTTTAGTTCCAGCACTTGGGAGGCAGAGGCAGGTGGATGTCTATGAGTTCAAGGCCAGCTTTAGTGATCAACCTTATGCAGGCCACCAGAGACACATAGTGAGACCCTGTCTTTTTTTTTTTTTTAATGTAATACTGTTTATTTAACTTCAAAAACATTTCAGCATTCTAAACATACAAAAGATAACAGAATGTTGCAAATTGCGTTTGGGTCCAGACGGTTCTTGAACTTCCACTGATGCTTTGCTGACAACAATGAGTCCTACAGTTTCTCTTAAAAGTTCAAAACCTGCAAAAAAAAAGTTCAAAACCTACTGCACTTAACTAAAGAAAAAACTCCAAACACGTCTCATGCCAGCCGACCCCCTCCCCCCTTCCCACAACTAAGAATGTCAGCAGAATGCTATGCCACTATATACAAAAACAAGACAACCTGAAGCTAAATGGATGCCCACCTCAGTATCAACAGGTCCAGTCTCACAGTACACACCCTGAGCTATGTCCCCTCCAAAAGGCATCTCCCCACCGGGCGTGGTGGCACACGCCTTTAATCCCAGCACTCAGGAGACAGAGGCAGGTGGATTTCTGAGTTCTAGGCTAGACTGGTCTACAAAGTGAGTTCCAGGACAGCCAGGGCTATACAGAGAAACCCTGTCTCAAAAAAATCAAGCCAAAAAAAAAAAAAAAAAAAAAGGCATCTTCCCCTCACAGCCTCCACGCCAAAAAAGGAGCATCTTGTCTGGGTTGTTTTGTTCTCTTTACAAACTCTAGATATGTACAGTGACAACTCAGGATTTCTAGCCAATAACCATATAGTTAACACTACCTTATGGGTTGAGAACAAAATGCCAGAAACATCTTCAAATGCCTTGTCACACCAGCAGCAAAGTGCACTGAGTGAGGAGGACGCGAGAGTGCCTTTTCACTTTAAAAATGTTTGGAGCTGGGCCGGGCGTGGTGGCGCACGCTTTTAATCCCAGCACTTGGGAGGCAGAGGCAGGTGGATTTCTGAGTTTGAGGCCAGCCTGGTCTCCAGAGTGAGTTCCAGGACAGCCAGGGCTATACAGAGAAAACCTGTCTTGAAAAACCAAAAAAAAAAAAAAAATGTTTGGAGCTATGTACAACTTTGATACAGTTTCAGGGTGCTCCGGATACCCACAGCCACTTCATGTAAACCACTAACACTTTGAGACACTACAATATGATCGTGATCAAATTTTGTAATTAAACCTAACAAGGGCAATAGACAGGACTCAAATAAGAGATGTGTCAATCACAGCACTCTCCTACTCTAAGGTATTCACAAGGAGACAGAGTTTTTATTCACCTTCTTCCTCTTTCTCCTCTTCCTCCTCTTCCTCTTCCTCCTCTTCCTCCTCCTGGAAGACCACCTTTTTCCGGGCAACTTTAGCAGGACTCTTGGCACCATCAAACTTCCTTTTAGACTTATAGTCAGCAACATCCTTCTCATACTTCTCCTTCCGCTTTGCTGCTTTGGTAACATAAGGCTGCTTTTCACTGTCACTGAAGTTATTCCACATCTCACCCAGTTCTTTTACCACATCTCCAATGGAGATGGCAAAGTTTATAAATTTGATCTTGGGGCGGAATTCGGAGCAGAATAAGAAAAATCCAGGGGGGGGGGGCTGGTGAGATGGCTCAGCGGGTAAGAGCACCCGACTGCTCTTCCAAAGGCGATAAGTTCAAATCCCAGCATCCACATGGTGGCTCACAACCATCCGTAACGAGATCTGGCGCCCTCTTCTGGAGTGTCTGAAGACAGCTACAGTGTACTTACATATAATAAATAAAATAAATCTTAAAAAAAAAAAAGAAAAAAGAAAAATCCAGGGGGCTGGAGAGATGGCTCAGTGGTTAAGGACAGTGACTGCTATTCCTGGGGTCCTGAATTCAATTCCCAGCAACCACATGGTGGTTCACAACCATCTATAGAGGGATCTGATGCCCTCATCTGGTGTGTCTGAAGACCTGGACAGTCTACTCATATACATAAAATAAACAAATTAAAAAAAAAATCCAGAGCCGGGCGTGGTGGCACACACCTTTAATCCCAGCACTCGGGAGGCAGAGGCAGGCGGATTTCTGAGTTCGAGGCCAGCCTGGTCTACAAAGTGAGTTCCAGGACAGCCAGGGCTATACAGAGAAACCCTGTCTCAAAAAAACAAAACAAAACAAAACAAAACATCCAGACAGAGGTCTTTTGAGGCATTTGGGTCCTTCTTCTTGCCTCCTTTAGCTGCTACATAATCTTTCATCTTCCAATCATAGCGTACTTCATCTGCCTTTGCCATTTCATCAAACTTTGATTTCTCTTTGCTAGACATGGTCTTCCACCTCTCAGAGCACTTCTTGGAAAACTCCACAAAATTGACTGGAACCTCTAGGTTTTTCTTCTTGTGTTCTTCTCTGCATGTCTGCATGAAGAAGGCATAAGCAGACATCTTGCCCCTTGGTTGCTTGGGGTCACCTTTAGCCATCATGACTATATTGTTTGCTAGTCTGGGCAGTGCAGGGCACACCTTTAATCGTAGCACTAGGGAGGCACAGGCAGGCAGATCTCTGAGTTTGAGGGTAGCCTGTTCTACAGAGTGAGTTCAAGGACAGCCAGAGTTACACAGAGAAACCCTGTCTTGAAAAACAAAAAACAAGGGGCTGGTGAGATGGCTCAGCGGTTAAGAGCACCCGACTGCTCTTCCAAAGGCGATAAGTTCAAATCCCAGCATCCACATGGTGGCTCACAACCATCCGTAATGAGATCTGACGCCCTCTTCTGGAGTGTCTGAGGACAGCTACAGTGTACACACATAAAATAAATAAAATAAAATTAATTAATATAAAAAAAACAAAAAAGAAAGAAAGGAAGGAAGGGCAGAGGTAGCACATGCCTTTAATCCCAGCACTTGTGAGGCAAAGGCAGGCGGATTTCTGAGTTCGAAGCTAGCCTGGTCTACAGAGTGAGTTCCCAGGACTGCCAGGACTACACAGAGAAACACTGACTTGAAAAAAAAAAAAAAACAAGAAAGAAAGAAAGAAAGAAAGAAAGAAAGAAAGAAAGAAAGAAAGAAAGAAAGAAAGGATTTGTAATTGTACCAGAAGGGCCTGAACTTTCCATATGTCTTTCCAAATGCCAGAATTATTGTCAGGTTTTGCAGGCAGGAAAATCAATGTCAATGCAAAAGGAAGGGCCAGGCATGATGTCACACAGTTTAATCCCAGCACATGTGTGGGAGGCAGAAGCAGAAGAATCTTTAAAAGTTCCAGGCTAGGCCGGGCGGTGGTGGCACATGCCTTTAATCATAGCACTTGGGAGGCAGAGGCGGGCGGATTTCTGAGTTCGAGGCCAGCCTGGTCTACAGAGTGAGTTCCAGGACAGCCAGAGCTATACATTGAAACCCTGTCTCAAAAAAAAAAAAAAAAGTTCCAGGCTAGCCTGGGCTAAGTAGCAAGACCCTGTCAAAAACAACAACAAAACCACCACCACCCCAAAATCAACAGGAGCAAAATCACTGGGAAAATGAGACCTGAGACCCCACTGAAGGAGGCTGGGGGGGTTGCCAGCATCTTGGATCAACAGACTTCTGATGTGCCAGGCAAGAGGTGGTGGCATGTGCCAACTGAGGGATTGCTATAGTTGAGAACTTCTCTGAAGGCTTTGGCCAGCTGAGACAGTTCCTCTCAGACCATGTTTACAGACTGAGGGAAGCAACAGAAACAGGTTTCTTTATCTCCGCTGGATCTTGAAGGCTGGAATCTTAGGTCTTTGGTGGCTGAGGCAGGAATGGAATGAGTTATCCTGCCTACGACAGCTGTTAAAGGTTGAGTCCTGGAAGTTGGTCTGCCTTTGGTGAGTCTTGAAGCAAGGATATGTATGAGGGCTGAGCGCTGAAATCACCTGTGCCTTTCATTATAAAGCTCAGAAGAGAACTTGTCTTGAAGCCCAAGGTATGTCTGAATTTACTGAGAAACCACCTGGGTCTCACTGTCTGAATGGGATATGCAAATAAGGTGAGACTTAGAACCAACCAGCGAAGAGCCCTCAAACTTAAGTTTCTGGCTGTGCGCAGTTGCTGCGCAGTTGCTGTCGGTTTGCGCAGGCTCATTTCAGTGCCTTTGGCTCTAACTGCCAACAGCAGGGGTTTGTGCGGCTGGGTTTTTTGTTTCCTTTAAGTCAGCTGCTGTTTTGACAGCTGTCACCAGCCAGCTCTCTGCCCTGAGGGAATTTAGTTCCATTGGTAAGAAAGTCTGGCATCAGATGAGTTTCCTATCAGGGACCCATCCTCCCCCAACTGTCATTGTACAGTCCCCCCAAACTCCAAACTGAAATAAGCCCTTCTTTGTTTGTTTGTTTGTTTGTTTGTTTGTTTGTTTTTTGAGACAGGGTTTCTCTGTATAGCCCTGGCTGTCCTGGAACTCACTCTGTAGACCAGGCTGGCCTCGAACTCAGAAATCCGCCTGTCTCTGCCTCCCAAGTGCTGGGATTAAAGGCATGCGCCACCACCGCCCGCCCGGCATTAAGCCCTTCTTTCTTTACGTTGTTGGGGTATATTTTTCTTTGTTGTTTGCTTTGTTTTTCCAGACAGGGTTTCTCTGTGTATCCCTGGCTGCCCTGGAACTTGCTCTGTAGACAAGGCTGGCCTTGAACTCACAGAGATCCACCTGCATCTGCCTCCCTACTGTTCGGGTAAAGTTGTGCTCCACCATGTCTTACATTGTTTTTATCAGATGTCTTGCCAAATTCTCATGATAAGTAGCTAATGCAGTTGGTTCTGTGAGACAGAGCCTCACTTTGTAGCTCAGGCTGGCCTGGAACTCATGGAGATCCTCCTGCCTCAGCCTCCTGAGTTCTGGGATTTCCAGCATGAGCCACAATAGTAAGTATATTTGTTTTTCAGAATAAGAGAGTTTTCTCCTCTGAAGTTTATCTATCTCTAGCTACACATATGCAAACATTTAATAAACGATGTTTGTTATGGAAGTGCTCCAAGCTTTATGGATATGTATGTGTGTGACTTGCAATATGATGTTTTAACATATTTAATCATTGTAAAACAATTATCAAGCTAATTAAGTATAGGCCGCTATTTTTTTGAAACTGAAGGAAGGCTCCTTACTGCTGAGGAAGTAGATGAAATAAGGCTCAAGCAGTAAACAAGCTTGTAGGTCTCAGGAAGCTCCTGAAATCAAGAAGATCCACAAGGCAACATAAGCAGTAAGAGCAGCTGGGCAGAAGAGATTTATAGACCCTCCAGGCCGTGCACAGAGCTCTAGGTGTGCAATGGTCAGGCATGCAACGGTCCTCAGCCCTTCCCCAGCTGGGGGTGGCTTTTAGCTTGTGCAGCTCCTTTGAGTCACCGAAGCTTCTATGAGGAACTTTCCTCCACACTCTTGTAAGTAACATCAGTAAACTCACTGGCTCACTAAAGAGACATGGGCAAAATAACTTCTTTCTCTTGTTTTTTTTTTTTCTTTTTTTGAAACAAGGTCTCACTTTGCAGCCCATGTTGACCTGATCTTGTTATATAGACCAGGCTTGCCTTGAGCTCACAGAGATCCATCTGCCTCTGCCTTCCAGTTATTAGGATTACAGGGATAGGCCACCATACCTGGCAACTTCTTGAGTGCTGAGGCCGGAAGCCACAGCGGTCTCTTTGATCCCCCACAGCCAACGCTGTAACAACTGAAGGGAGGTAAGAGGGTACTTAGGTTCAACATGACTAAATAACAGGTGATGGTTCAAACTTCTGGAGTCTGACCTCAAGTGGTTGATTTTAGGCATACTTAAGCACAGCACAATTTGGTTTAAAACCTTATTCTGGTAATCATTAACTCAATCCGGAGTTCACAACAAAGCATTCCTAAATATCTTTGAAGAACAAAGTAAGGGAAACACAAACCAGGTGTGACTACAGCTTTGTAAGGTCCAAGAAGATAAGTTCTATAGATTGAGAAAAACAAGTTAACGATAAGGGTCTGGCGAGGATCCAGTGCTGGAAAAGTCTCTGGCCACACAGAGCAAAGGTCACCAGCCTTCTGGGCACATAAGGTTGTGCATTCCTTCCCTAAGGGAACAACCGTGTGTTTAACATTCCAGACTCCTCTAGGGCTTCTCTGTGAGCACACAGACCTCTGTGTGGCCTACAGGATGCTGAGGCTGAGCCGTGTAAGGGTGGTATGTCCAGGATGCTGCTGCACATCTGTCCCATCTTCTCATGTGCTATGGGGTGCGGTGGTGGTTTGAATAGGAATGGCCCTTATAGACTCCAACATAGGCACTGTTAGGAGGTGTGGCTTTGCTGGAGGAAGTGTGTCACTGTGGAGGTGGACTTTGAGGTCTCCTATATGCTCAAGCTGTGCCCAGTGTGACAGACAGTCCCCTTCTGCTGCCTGCAGATCAAGATGTAGCACTCTCAGCGACTCCTCCCGCACCTTATCTGCCTGTGTGCCGCCATGCTTCCTGCCATGAAGACAGTGGACTAAACCTCTGAACTGTAAGCCAGCCCCAATTAAATGCCTTCCTTTATAAGAGTAGCTGTGGTTGTGGTGTCTCTTCACAGCAATAGACTCTAATTAAGACAGACAGCAAACTAGAACAAGCTCCCTCCACCCACATCATGTATTCACAACAGGCTGTAACTTCAGCTTCTAGGGGATGTGTGAGTTAGAGTTTCACTGTTGTGAAGAGATACCATGACCACAGCATCTCTTATAAAGGACAACATTTTTTTTTCCTCGTTCTGGTCAACCCCACTCACTCTGGCCAGCCCCGATCACTCCGGCCAGCCCCGATCACTCCGGCCGCTCCCGTTCGGCCCAGCTCGCTGCGGTCAGTCCGGTCGGTCCGACTTGCTCAGTCCCTGTTCTCTCCGGTCCAAAGATTCATTTATTATTATTCATAAGTACACTATAGCTGACTTCAGATGCACCAGAGGAGGGCGTCAGATCTCATTATGGGTGGTTGTAAGCCACCATGTGGTTGCTGGGATTTGAACTCATCACCTTCGGAAGAGCAGTCGGGTGCTCTTACCCGCTGAGCCATCTCACCAGCCCAAAAGACAACATTTAATTAAAGCTAGCTTACAGTTTCAGAGGCTTAGCCCATTATTGTTGAAATTATAGTAGGAAGCGTGGTAGCAAACAGGTCAATATGGTGCTGGAGATGGAGCCGAGAGTTCTACATCTTGATCCACAACCAGCAAGGAGAAACTGTGTGTCACACTGCACTTAGCTTGAGCATAGAAGACTTCAAAGCTCACCTCCAGTATGGTTTTATATACTTCTAATAGTGCCATTCCCTATAGCCAAGCATTCAAACGCAGGAGTCTATGAAAGAGTGGTCTCCTGAGTCATTGCTGTCTCTGAGGCTCACTGCTTCTGTCTGCTAACCTAGCCTAGTCCTGGAAGCTCCTAGCCTCTGTACAATCTAATTTGACCTCTGAAACTTGGTGCTGAATAAGCTCACCTTTTCTTGTCCTTTCTGATCTCTGGCTGGTTGGTTCAACTCAGCTGTTCTGGCTCAAACTCCTCTCCAAGTTGACTGAGTCAAACTGGCTTCTCTCTTGGCCTCTCCTGAAAGGCTCTACTCAACTAGCTCTAGCAATCTGTTTTTTTTTTTGTTTGTTTGTTTTTTTGTTTTTGGTTTTTCGAGACAGGGTTTCTCTGTATAGCCCTGGCTGTCCTGGAACTCACTTTGTAGACCAGGCTGGCCTCCAACTCAGAAATCCGCCTGCCTCTGCCTCCCGAGTGCTGGGATTAAAGGCGTGCGCCACCACGCCCGGCTAGCAATCTGTTTTAATCTTCTGGCTCCTTCTCATTCTCTGGCTTGTTCTGTCTTACTCTATGTCTACCTTGTTCTCTGCAACCTGTCTTTGTAAGACTCTTCCAGTAAAACTGCCTCCTTCTTTTTCTCTCTCTGCACTGCTCTCTTTAAGTAGATTCCCTTTCCTCCCTCTTGTTGTGAGAGTAGGACGTTTCCATTCTGTCAAGTCTTTCTCTGATTTGTTACTTTGTCTGCCACTCAATTAGATATCACATTGAAACATGGGTGCTTCCTGCTACAAAGTAATGGTACCATCATTGTTTAGGATTAAAGGTGTATATTAGGATGTGTCCATATTCCAGACAGAGGATTTAAAGGTGTATGCTAAGAGCTGAACCACACCATAACTAGAAACAGTTTTATTTTGTTTTTGTTTTTGTTTTTTTCACTAAGTAACACAATCTTGGAGTTCAATCAAATATCCTGCAACAAGTCTAGGGAGGCCATTCCTATTTCAATCATCACAGATGATTTGATGCACATGTGCACACACACACACACACACACACACACACACACTTAAAAATAATAAATACATCTTTTTTTTTTTTTTTGGTTTTTCCGAGACAGGGTTTCTCTGTATAGCCCTGGCTGTCCTGGCACTCATTTTGTAGACCAGGCTGGCCTCGAACTCAGAAATCCGCCTGCCTCTGCCTCCCGAGTGCTGGGATTAAAGGCGTGCGCCACCACGCCCGGCATTAAATACATCTTTTTTAAAAACCAGAAATGGGGGCTAGAGAGATGGCTCAGCAGTTAAGAATACTGACTGCTCTTCTAGATGTTCTGAGTTTAATTCCCACAGCCACATGGTGGCTCACAGCCATCTGTAATGGGATCTGATGCCCTCTTCTGGTGTGTCTGAAGACAGCTATAGTATACTCACATACTTAAATAAATCTTAAAACAAACAACCAACAACAACAAAAACAGATGCAGGGCTGGATAGATGGCTCAGTGGTTAAAAGCTCTGGCAGAAGACCCGGGTTTAGAACCTAGCACCCAGATAGTGGATAACAAATACCTATAGCTCAAGTTCCGGGGGATCTGATACCCTCTTCTGACATCTGCAGATTCCTGCATGTATGTGGCATACCACATACATATATGCAGGCACACACATATAAATAAATAAATAAATAAATAAATAAATAAGAAAAGAGGAAGAAAAAAAAAGAAAGAAAGGCAAAGAGAAAAAGAAAGCACCATCGGTATTCCCAGATCAAAACATTAGTGTAGTCCTTGTATAAGGGGACGCTTACAATAGGAAAGAGACATGTGGCTGCTGTCTGCTGTGTCAGCCTTGGATATGGCAGGGCACATGGGAAAGAGGAGATATGAGGTGCTGCTTGCAGGATGCAAGTGGCAGGGAATAGAAATGACATGTGTGCTCAACAGCCTTTCCTGGGACTTCAGTTCAGGAAGCTCAGTAGCTACCCATCCGTTCTTAAAACAAAGGCAGCCTGAACTGAATCGACACAGGCCAAATCAGTGTCTTAGGGACTGGCTCCCATGAGCCACTGAGAAAGTCCTACAAAGAGCAGAGACAGAAGAAAGCAGGAGAGGAAGGGGCTTAGAGGCCTTGTGTATCCCAAGCCACATCACCAGCCCCAATAATTCCTTCCTTTCTTTTCTTCTTTCTTTTGTGAGATGGGGTCTTACTGTATGGCAGTAGCCCTGGCTGGCCTGGAACTCACTGAGTTCCATTTGCCTCTGCCTTCTGGATGCTGGAATTGAAGGTGTGTGTCATCTTGCCTTTCAAAAAGAAAAATGAATGTTAAAACGATCAGAGGGATTAGAGAAGGGCCACACAGACAAGGGAGCTGTCTGGGTCATCTAGAAAGAATGTGGCAAGGTTTGTGTCCTACTGGTGGTGGGGGAGGTTAAGGAAAAGTCAGATGCCGTGAGTTTTGGATGGCTCCAGAACTCTCACTGCAGTTCACCAATAAATAAGGTAATATGTAGAGATGCTTAACAGCCAGAGCACTTCCTGTTCTTACAGAGGACCTGGGTTTGGCTTCCAGAACTCACATGGTAGCCCACAACCTTCCATACCTCCATTTTCATGGCAGCTGATGCCCTCTTCAAATATCTGAGCGTGCTAGTCACATGCATGTGACATGTGACATACATACAGGCAAAAGACTCACACACACACAAAAAATAAATACATTGAAAAATAAAACAGTACAGGTGAGAACAAGATTAAGCTTAGGCCATCAAGACGGCTCAGTGTAGCCGGGCATGGTGGCACATGCCTTTAATCCCAGCACTTGGGAGGCAGAGGCAGGCGGATTTCTGAGTTCGAGGCCAGCCTGGTCTACAAAGTGAGTTCCAGGACAGCCAACACTATACAGAGCAACCCTGTCTCGAAAACAAAACAAAACAAAACAAAACAACAACAACAACAACAACAACAAAAAGACAGCTCAGTGTGCGAAGCATTTGCTGTACAAGCCTGACAACTTGCATCCCATCACTGGAACCCACATAAAGGTGGAAGGAGGATCTCCACATAAGCACTGTGGTGTGTGTGTACCCCACGTATACATCACACACACACACACACACACACACACACACACACACACACACAAACAGACTTAGGTTGGGGGCTAAAGAGTTAGATCAGGGGGCTGGAGAGAGGGCTCAGTTAAGAGAATGTACTGCTCTTCCTGAGAACCCAGGTAACAGTGATCTGGAAAACTATAGCTTCAAGGGATCTGAAGACCTGTTCTTGCCTCTGTGGGCACAAGATACATACAGTGCATTTAAACACACATAAGTGAAACATTTGTACACATAAAACTCAGGAAATGAGGTAAAATAAAGTAGAGATTGTTTGAACAGGAGCGTATGCTGGGGATGAAAACTGTCCACGCGACTAAGACCCTTTCAACCGCCAGGTGTCGCTGTCGGAAAGGAAAGGGCTACAGAGCTAGCTGGCCAGAATTGGGGCCTCCAGCAGGGTTGATATGACCTGTGGGCCTAAGATGAGTTGAACAGTGCATGTTGGCCCTGAAGAGACCATCCAGGAAGGGAGATGTGAAGTATCCTCATAGCAGGATGACAAAGCCAGGTGGATTGTGGAATAAACGTCCATGGATTCTGGAGGCAAAATGCACTAGTGTACCATCCATGCTATACCCAAAATTGCTCTTTTTGTTTGTTTAGTTTTTGAAGGTTTTGAGACAGGGTTTCTCTGTATAGCCCTGGCTATCTTGGAACTCACTCTGTAGATCAGGCTGGCCTCAAACTCAGAAATCTACCTGTCTCTGCCTCCTGAGTGCTGGGATCAAAGGTGTGAGCCACTACTACCTGTTTTATGTTTGTTTGCTTGATTTTTTGTTTTTTTTTGTTTTTTAATTTTTATATGTATGAGTGTTTTGCTTAAATGTGTGTCTGTGCTCTCTATTTGCCTGGTACCCTCAGAAATCAGAAGAGCCTGTTGGATCCCTGGAGCTAGAGATGTGAGCTGCCAAATGAACGGTAGGATTCTAATTTGGGTCCTCTGGAAGAGCAGCAAGTGCTCTTAACCACTGAGCCATCTCTCCAGCCCCAGGAAACATATTTATTTTAGAATGAGAGGTGTCCTACACAGACTCCTAACTTGTCAAGCTCCTAAGACTCAGTGGCTACTACTGTGGTTAGTGGCCCAGGACTCATAAAACATCTGTATCCTCTTTTTTTTTTTTTTTTTTTTTTTTTGGTTTTTCGAAACAGGGTTTCTCTGTGTAGCCCTGGCTGTCCTGGAATGTATCCTCTTTCTAAGGCTCAGAGAACATTATGAGAAAATCGGCAGAGAGAATGTAAGAGATGCAGCAAGGATTGGAGCGCTGGGAGCTACTTACTCAGGAGGAAAGGTCATTAAAACCCAGGAAGTCAAACAAACTTACAAGTCCTAGGAAGCACCAGAAATGTACAAGATTGACAAGGCCTCCTCCCAAGGTGATACAAACCGTAACAGCACCTGGGTAGAGAGGTGCAGACCAGCCTACCTGCCTAAGAATTGCTCAGAGAGATTTCTGGAGAGCAACTTTTATGGTTTCTCTTGCTGGCCTGGGAAAAGCCCAACACGGTCTGGTGATAGACTCATGATAATTGCATCCTGGAAGCTCTCTGCAACAACCTACATTGTTACATAATGTCTGGGAGGGAGGGAGGGACCTGATGAATCTGTTAACTTTCAGGGATTTCCTGAGTTTTGGTTATCCTCTCTCCAGGGTGGACATGTTTCTGTTTGGAAGATATTGCTACACAACAAAGCTGCCTTTGAGTTAACATCTGGTCAGGTAGTCCCTGACTGATGGAGATTTCATAAGTCCCTCATCTCCCAAGCATACACAAAGCAGTAAGGACTGCTGAGAGATGCACTCAGACAGGCTGAGCTGCCTAGAAGCTGAGCTCAGTACAACTGCCAGGAAGAGGCCCAGAGCACGGAGGTATGTGGAAAGCACACTCGCTAAGACCGCCTGCTTCATGCTAAGACCGCCTGCTTCATGCAGGTCATGAGTGTGCTTTGGGCTCCCAGATTTTGAGCTGTCACTCATGCTGGGCTAGGCTGTTTGCTCCTGTAAGTGACCCTGAAACCTCTGACAAGGCTCACTTGTTCACAGACTTGGACGCTGGTGGTATGCACACTTTGGTCTGTCTTTGATTCCCTATTTGGGGTGAGTAGACATTTTTTTTTTCACATTTCCCCAGAGTGTTACACAACAGTCAGGCCGTGTCTCCGGAGAGTTGATCAGCCATGAGTCAGGACATGAGTGTAGAACACTTCTTATTACAAGAAGAAAATTTCCCTCTAGGATCAACTAAAGGCTTTACAGCAGCAGGAATCTATGCAAATTAAAACCAAGTGGTAAGACGTTTGACAGACAGACAGACAGACAGACACACACACACACACACACAGAGACAGAGAGAGAGAGACAGAGACATCAGGTAATTTTGTGGGACAGAATCCTGACTTTTCTTTTCTTTTTTTTTTTTTTTTTTGCTCTGGCTGGCCTGAAGTTCACTGCGTGGACTAAACTGACCTTGAACTCACAGGGATCCACCTAGTTCTGCCTCTCAAGTGTTAGCACTAAAGGTTTGTGCCACCATGCCCAGTGGCTAGCTGACTGATTTTTTTTTTAATTCATGACTAGACCCTTGGGACTGTGGTCACCAGCTCAGGTGTCCACACATACCCCTGGCCTCTTCTCTTCAGACTCAGCCTCCCCACTCAGAGCTGCTGCTGTGTTTCCTGTACTCCACCACAGGCTGCTCTTGCCAAAGTCTCCAAAGCCCCGATAATGCAGTCTGTTAACCCAATACCACATCTCTTCTCAGTCTTCACTTTACTTGACCTTGTTTGCCCCAGGTGACTCACCCTTCTTAGCCAATTTCAATGATTCTTCCTCTCTCCCTGGTTACTGGGCCTGTCTGCACTCAAATCTGAGAGGTTTCCTCCAGGCCAAGGGCTTTGAATATCATGCACGCAGCAGTAACCCGCAGGCTGGTCCTTTGCGTTAGTGTTCACCAGAAGACCTTCGTTATCCATGCAAAAGTCTAATGGCTTCTAAAGAGAGCAAGCCAATCCAGGCAGTGGTGGCGCACGCCTTTAATCCCAGCACTTGGGAGGCAGAGGCAGGCGGATTTCTGAGTTCGAGGCCAGCCTGGTCTACAAAGTGAGTTCCAGGACAGCCAGGGCTACAAAGAGAAACCCTGTCTCGAAAAACCAACCAACCAAACAAACAAACAAACAAACAAACAAACAAAAGAGAGAGAGCACAAGCCAGGGGGGCTCCCACCAGCCCCATTATCCTCCTTGTTTTCCAGTACTTGAGTACTTGAAAGATGGAGGCAGGAGAGCAGGAGTTTAAAGTCATCTTTGGCTACATGGCAAGTCTGATCCTCAACTTTCAAATGTTCTTAACAAACGTTGCCATCAGCCCCCATGACACCTTTTGTTAGGTTCCCCAGGCTTCGAACCCCTGAAGCATTCTGGAGTCTGCTGTCTCTTCTCTTCTTGTCCCACCTCAGCTCATTGGAAAGATCAATCTATTTTTTAAAATATTTATCTCATTTAATTTATGTGTATATATCTGCTTGTATGTATGTATGCATACATATATGTAGGTTCCTGTGAAAACCAGAAGAGGGTATCAGATCCCTGGAGCTGGAGAGACACGTGCTGCGAGCTACTAGTTGTGTATACTAGGGTCCAAACTTGGGTCCTCTGTAGGAGCAGTATGCAGTTGTTGTTGTTTTTAAAGATTTATTAATTTTACGAGTACACTGTAGCTGTCTTCAGACACAGGCATCCGATCCCATTACAGATAGTTGTGAGTCACCATGTGGTTGCTGGGAATTGAACTCAGGTCCTCTGGAGGAATAGTCAGTGCTCTTAACCACTGAGCCTTCTCTCCAGCCCTGTAGTATGCAGTTTTAACATTTTTTTTCTGTGCAGGGAAGTGTGTGTGTGTGTGTGTGTGTGTGTGTGTGTGTGTCTGTGTGTCTGTGTGTGTGTGTATACACATGGATGGGTGCACCTGTGTGTGCATGTAGGTACACAGAGGCAGGGGAAAACATTAGCATTATCCTCAGGAAGCCAGTTCACCTCCTTTAAGACAAGGTCTGTCATTCGCCTAGAGCTCACTAGTTAGTCTAGATGGCTGGCTATCAAGCCCAAAGACCCTCCTGTCTCTGCCTCCCCAGTGCTGGGAGTCCCAGAATGCACCACTGCACCTATAATTTTCTTTAAAGGATTTATTTATTTATTTATTTATTTTTGTTTTGGTTTTTGGTTTTTTTGTTTTTCGAGACAGGGTTTCTCTGTATAGTCCTGGCTGTCTTGGAACTCACTCTGTAGACCAGGCTGGCCTCGAACTCAGAAATCCGCCTGCCTCTGCCTCCCGAATGCTGGGATTAAAGGTGTGCGCCACCACGCCCGGCTGATTTATTTGTTTATTATATGTAAGTACACTGTACCTGTCTTCAGACACCCTCTTCAGACACCCCAGAAGAGGGCATCAGATCTCATTATGGATAGTTGTAAGCCACCATGTGGTTGTTGGGTTTTGAACTCAGGACCTTCAGAAGAGCAGCCAGTGTTCTTAACCGCTGAGCCATCTCTCCAGCCTTGCACCTATAATTTTTATGTTGATTCTGGAGATATAAGTCATGTTCTTTTTTTTTTTTTTTTTTAATTTGATTTTTCGAGACAGAGTTTCTCTGTATTACCCTGGCTGTCCTGGAACTCACTTTGTAGACCAGGCTGGCCTCAAACTCAGAAATCTGCCTGCCTCTGCCTCCCGAGTGCTGGGATTAAAGGCGTGTGCTACCATGCCTGGCTAAAAGTTGTGTTCTTGTGTTTATGAGGCAAACACTTCACTGACTGAGCTATCTTCCACTCTAGATCCTGAAGGATCCTGAAGGTTCTAGGTCTTATGAATTCTATGAAAGCATTCTACCAGGGATTTTTTTCCTTCCTTTCTTTCTTCCTTATTTTATTTTCTCCTTCCCTTCTTCCTTTTTTTTTTTTTTTTTAGATTTATTATTAAATTTTCCTTTTTGGGTTTAATTTTCCTTTATAGGTTTTTGCCTGCATGTATGTCTGTGGTTCCCACGGAGGCAAGAAGGAAGAGTCCCATTCCCTGAGACTGGGATCAAAGGCCTGTGTCACTACCACCCGGGTTTCCTTCTCATCTTCTCTTCTCTTCTCTTCTCTTCTCTTCTCTTCTCTTCTCTTCTCTTCTCTTCTCTTCTCTTCTCTTCTCTTCTCTNTCCCTCCCTCCCTCCCTCTCTCCTTCTTTCTTTCTCAGTGCTCTTAACCACTGAGCATGTCTCCAGCCCAATTATCCTCCTTGTTTTCCTAGACAGGATGCCTCACTGGACATAGAGCTCACCCACTGGGCTAGACTGGCTGGCCAGCAAGACGCAGGGATCTCCTGCTTCCTCCTCAGAACTGGGTCATAGGGCCTCACTGCCACACCTGACTTTTTCGTTTGTGTTTGTTTGTTTGGTTTTGGTCCGGCTTTTTTAAAAAAAATATTTATTTATTTATTTATTTATTTATTTATTTATTTATTTATTATATGTAAGTATACTGTAGCTGTCTTCAGACACTCAAGAAGAGGGCATCAGGTGCCGGGAGTGGTGGTGCACGCCTTTAATCCCAGCACTCTGGAGGCAGAGGCAGGCGGATTTCTGAGTTCAAGGCCAGCCTGGTCTACAAAGTGAGTTCCAGGACAGCCAGGGCTACACAGAGAAACCCTGTCTCGAAAAACCAAAAAAAAAAAAAAAAAAGAAGAGGGCATCAGATCTTGTTACGGATGGTTGTGAGCCACCATGCATTTTTTAATAATTTGTTTTGTATTTTGTTTTGTTTATTTGTTTTGGGACAGGGCTTCATCAGGTAACTCTGGCTGGCCTGGAACTCACTATGTAAACCAGGCTAGCCTCGAACACACAAAGATCTGCCTGTGTCCGCTGGAACTAAAGTTCTGGGCTACCACATATTATTGCCTTGAACTTCTTCTAATCTTTCAGATTCCACTTCCCAAGCTGGGATTACATTTTCCTTCCTTGTCACAACATCGATGGCCATCAGAAGTAGGAAGGGAAGGTGTCCAGGGTTCTCTCTCTCTCTTGGCCTCTCCAGAGCCTGATGACAGAGAAAAGTTTTGTGGGGATCACCAAGAAGAGTCCCTCTGTCTGTCCAGACTGACTATGGGGGATATCCCCACCCCCGACACACACAGCTCCGTCTCAGGCCTTTTCACTTCTTGGGCTTGTTCTCCATACCTCGTTCCAGTCAGTGCCAGTTGGCACCCCTTCCTAGAGACTGAGGTCGCACGAGTATGGGGGAGGGGAGGTAGTGGGCAAGAGCCCAAGGGGAACAAGGGCCAGGACGTGGGAGATGGTGGTCAGAGCTGGGTAGCCAACAAGGCAGTCCTCGTGGAGTGAGGAACAGGACTGGCGGGGGAAGTCTGGGGACTTTTGGGAAGGTGGGTGGGGTCTCACGTGGCTGCTTTCCTCTACATTCACCTCTTAAGCTGCCCCTGGCTAATTCTCCCTGGTCTCTTTAAGAGCTGCCTGGGAACTGGGGCACTGGAGGGGACTGGCAGGCCCTCTCCCCCACCATGCATGCCCTTGCTCGCTCCGCCCCTGCCTGGTACAGACTCTGCTGGAATTCTCGGACGCCTGGGTTAGGGGTCTGTACCGCTGGGGGTAAGGTGTGAAAGTGGTGGGCGTGGGACCCATGATCCCTAGGGGTGGCATGGGAGTGGGATGCCAGGACAACGGAGTGTGCGTGTGCCTGCTTCAGGACATCATAGGGTGTGTGTCTCTGTGTGTGTGGCCTCTGCCAGGGCATGGGGGGCAGGGCATCCCCAGCAACGATTCTTCAGTCAGTTTGCCTGGGTCTTTTCACCTCCCTCCAGTCGCACTTCCCCCAGAGACCTTCCTTTGCTAAACTCCATCAGCCACTCGCTTCCCTTCCCACAAGCAACAGTACTGGCTATCCCACCACCCCACAGCTGGAGAAACTGAGGCTAGGCAAGCAGGGGAAATGGAACGCATTCATCGCTGCAGAGGCAGTGGCGCTTTTCTCTCCCTCTGAGAGTTGGGAACAAGAGAGCTCGGTGTCAGGCCACTCAACGGGTCCCTTTCTTTTTTTTTTTTTTTTTTTTCTTTTTTTATGTTTTTTTCGAGACAGGGTTTCTCTGTATAGCCTTGGCTATCCTGGAACTCACTTTGTAGACCAGGCTGGCCTCGAACTCAGAAATCCGCCTGCCTCTGCCTCCCGAGTGCTGGGATTAAAGGCGTGCGGTCCCTTTCTAACCACAGCCACTCGAGAACTAAAACCCCTCTTCTCATGTTTGGATAACTTAGCTCCTGTGTAAGGCTGGGAGGACCCGGACGACATGAAGCCTGAGAGACATAGGCACCCCTTTCCGTGGATCACTGTGGCAGACAGTCCCTTCCCAGCCTCCCACAGTCGGGGCTCACCTACTCTGGGAGTGAGGGTGATTGTGTCTCAGAGGCAAAGACCTCGATGGGGGTGGGTTCTGCTCCAACTTTGCTTTTTCCTGGAGTGCCTGAGAGAACACCCAGAGAGGGGACAGAAACCGACCTAGAAGCAGGGGGGTGAGGGTGGAAGTTCAGAAACAGGAGCAGGTAGACCTGCTGAGTCTGCTTCTCCTGGAAAGTGCCAGCACATGGCATGAACTCATCATCCCACCCTGGAAGGAAATGCTTACCCCATCTCAGCCTAGACTCAAAAGGGAACCGGGATTGGCCTGTGAAGCTTGCTGCCCTGCCTGGCCCCTCCAGGGCACTCACTTCCTTTTTTCCTAAAAATACTATGAACTCTGCAGAGGAGCCAGGCTGCTCACCATGGCCTGAATAGCAAGCCCTCCTTTTACTTATGGGAGTCAGAGAGAGCAAGGGTCCAACCTGGGATCACACAGCAAGTTATAGATCGCCAGGTAAGTACCCAGAAACCCTGTTTCTTAGGACCGGACTGTGGTGCCCAGTGGGCAATCCTGCACCCCTAGAAAGCCAGCCTTTAGAGTTGGTCTTTCTCAGTTCCTTCCTGTCTTAAAGAAAGGCCCTGCGGAGACAGGAGGAGTTCTGATGTCAGGGCAACTCAAGAGCAGGCAGCTTTTAAAGCTTCCCAAACCTCTGCTTACCTCTGTTGTTTCCCAAACAAGAAAGAATCCAGGTCACTGTTTCTAATCTCCTGTTCCTATTTACCGTTAGACTTTTGGGAAGTTCTTTCTGAAGTCTGCCTCCTGTCTGCCTCTTATATCACAGATTTTTTTTTTCCTTCTAGTTGGTCTCAGGGGGTATTTTTGAGGGTTTTCTGGAGACACTACTTTCTTGGTAAGGTGGTTTAGGAAGGGAATGCCAGACCTGAACCTGAGAAGAGTAGCCCCTCCCCCAGGGGTCAGGCTATTAATGAAGATGGTTTCCTAAGCATCTTGGTGGAGAACCCTGCATACATGTATTTATGTTTGTATACACCCTCATTGGTAAACTTCCGTTGTAGGTGGTTGGCTAGCATCCAGGTATAGCTTCCTTATGCATTTGCAGTACTTAGGAAAGCCAGAGATAAAGAGAAACTGGCCATAAAGGGGCTCTCCTCACTGGTCTCCTATACCTGATATCTGCACGCTGGTGCCTGCCTGAGGGTGGGCAAAGGAGCAGAGCAGGCACCCAGGGGTTAGCGTATCCCTCACCCCTTGCCACATCTGGGGTCCTGCTTTCACAAATGAGAATCCAGAAGCCACAGAAGTGGGGCACAGTGGGACAGGAGAGGAGGAGGAAGAATATGGGGAGATTCTAGTCCCTCCCACTTAGAGATGCGGTCGCCATGGTGACTAAGGACCAGTGAGGTGGGATGGGGTTGAGGATGGGGGTGGGAGGGTGGCGGGAAGGAGGCACTCGGAGACCGGAAAGCCAAGCGCCTGGCATTCCAGGGGGAGGGAAGCACAGTGGAATCCCGAGCTCCAGGTAAGAAGCAGGGAAGCCGCCGACAGACAGTGCGGGAACAGAGGGGCGGGCCATTGTCTGGCGCTTACTCTGCCCTGAGGAGGGGCAAGACAGAGAAGTCAGACCATTGTGTGTAATGCTCAACGTAGCTTCCAGCGCTAGCCAGACTGAGAGAGGGAGCCCAAGAGACACTGGGTAAGGGGTTAGGTTGATGGAGTGTGTGTGTGTGTGTGTGTGTGTGTGTGTGTGTGTGTGCGCGCGCGCGCGCGCGTGCATGTGTTGGTAAGAATTTTGGAGACCTGCAGGGACAGGAAAAGGTATGGGGGTGCTAGGGACACAGACTGGGGGCATCCTTGTGACCCCCCCCCCAGCCCCACAGTAGGCATTCAAATCCATGTAAGTTGATTTGACTGGCTACAATCATAAAAAATGGGGCAAGGCCATGGGTTGAAAGGGGAACTGGAAAAGGTTGTTTCCCAAGACCCTGCTCTCCTAAGGGCTGCCCCTAAGGCTAGGAAGAAAAGGAGGCTGGGGACAGGGGACATGCCAGGTCACTGATGAAGCTAGGGGTAGCTTCTGTGCTGACATTCTCCCTCGGTGAAGAATCCGTGGGAGCCGGGGCAAGGGGTCAGATGAAGAGTTGACCCTCCACAATCCTTCCCTCCTCACCGCCCCCCCCCCCCCGCTCCCCACCTCTACTTTTGATGATCAAGTCCCACAGGAAGGGGCTACTCTCCTCTGTGATCTAGGGGTTAGGGGAAGACTGAAATCTGACAGAGGAGCCAAGTCTGACGCTGTGATTTCCTGGAGCTAACATGGTCCTGGGCTTTCCCCAGGCTGAGCTCCAGGGCTTAGGGGAGAGCAAGGACAGGGAAGATGGCATTTTTTTTTCCTCTATAGCAGTGATTCCCAACCTTCCTAATATTGTGACCCTGTGATGCAGCTCCTCATGTGGTGGTGACCCAAACATAAAATTATTTTCATTGCTACTTCATACCTGTGATTTTGCTACTGTTATGCTTGGTAATGTAAATGTGTGTGTTTTCTGATAGTCTTAGGCGACCCCTATGAGAGGGTCATTTGAACCTCTCCCCGCCCACCCCCCACCCCCCATAAAGGGGGTCGCACCCCACAGGGTGAGAACCACTGTTCCATAGACTGCTTGCTGCCTGCTGCCCTTCCTGCCTCGGATGCTTCCAGCCACCTGCCCTGCTTTCCTCATTCGTGTGTGAGGGAGGGTGTATGGCCTGTCAGCCCTGAGTGTCCTGGAAGCAGAGCCTGCTATACCCTTTGTGGGGCCCAGTGTGAATGAAAATGTAGTCCTCTTTTTAAAAAAAAATGATTAAGGCTTTCTGGAGACAAGCAAGGGGGGGGGGGATTCCCAGCATGGCCTCTTCTGAAGGCGGGACCCTGCATGAGTGACAGGTGAGGTTCAGGGGTGTGAGAGATGAGAAGAGCTTGTGGGGCCATGTCCTTTTCTCCCACCTGCATCTCTCTTCTTAGCTGGGCCTGAAAGGCACTGTGAGAGAGTGGGTGGCACCCCAGGGCCGGAAGCACCTAGGCTGAAGTTGACATCAGATGGCCTCTCTTGGGGGGGGGGGATTTCTGTTCCTTCTGATTCAGGAGTCACCCTGAGTGATTGGTTCCTGGCTAGAGGAGAGAGAGCCCCTGCTCCTCCCACCCTGATGCCTGCCTACTCCCTCTGTTGAGCAGTTTTGAGCTGAGCTAATGCACTAGGGCAGAAGATGGGACTGAAGGAGCCAGCCACGTAGGGAGAGCTTCCGAATTAGACGGGTCTGAGGTAGATGGACAGACATCAGGCTGTTGGGTCACCCCTGCTGCACTTCCGTTCTCTGTGCCAAGAAAACTATAGTGGAGCCTGCCTGCTGAAGTTGGGAAGCCTGAAGCCCCAGTGTGAGCTCCTCACATCCTCCGAGGGTCTGGGAGAGCGCTTGGTGTCCGAGGGGGCACAGGGACAGGAAGAAAGTAGCGAAGGGTGGCATTGGAGCTGCTCCTCTGGTTCCCCTGTCACAGCTCCTCCCTGTGACCCAGATAGGCCAATCTGTCTCCGAAGAGAGGCCCTGGGGTGGTGGCTTCCCAAGCCTGATCTAGAGGTCAAGGAGACTCAGAAGTTTGTGTCAGCACAGGGAGATTGGCAGAGTCCTCACAGTGAGGGGGGTGGGGCTGGGGGTGGGGGCGGGTCTCAGCAAGCTTTGACAGATGTAGCTAGCTGTCAGGAGGGTCTGTGTGAACCCAGCTCCTGTGCCACACGGGAGAATGGGAGCAGAGGGGAAAGCATGAAGGGAAGGCCAAGAGGCTCTACCGAGGAATGCTTCCCATCTAGGAGCTGTAACTGGAAGGGTGGAGGACAGCCCACAGTGGGGACCATCCTGGCGGTGAGGATGGCGTTTACAGTGAAGGCTGGAGGTAGACCAGCCTTGGGTCACTGTGCTCTTTGACCAGGAGAGTGGGCAGCAGCCCAACCACTCTTTATTGGCCTAGGAGCCCTTGGTTACTCATTAACCCTGCTTTACGAGGTCTTCCTGGAACCTTTGGGGAGGAGAAACCAGCCACCATGCCAGCTGGGTGCCTCAGCTCCAAAGGTATCCCAGGAAGCATGCGCTCAAATGGGGAGTTTCTCCAATTTCCCACTGAGATGTTAAATTACTAGGGCTTTCTCAGCAAAGTCATAGAAAAAAAAAACTAATACAAATGTAGATTTTTTTTTTTTTTTTGAGACTGGGTTTCTCTGTGTAGCCCTTGATGACCCGGACCACACTCTGTAGACCAGGCTGGCCTGGAACTCAGAGATCCGCCTGCCTCTGCCTCCCAAGTGCTGGGATTAAAGGCATGCACAGCCTGCCATGCTCAGCTTTAAATGTGTTATCTTTCAAGAATGTGGTCCCACTGGGTGTGAAGGTCAGGAGGTCTCAGTATGTGGCAGTGGGGGAACCCCACCATGGGGTCAGAGAGAGAAGGAATAGGAGAGAAACAGTGTCATACCGAGCTCTCTTGAGCAAGAGGAGTCTGCAGCTCCGTCTGGTTAGACTGGAAGTGATGTGTTAGAGAAACAAGGACATCACTGAACTGGCCGAGAAGGAACTCTTAATTTCTGGATAGACTAAGGAGGGAGGGAGGGAGGTGTGTCTCCTGCAAGGCCTTCAAGCCTCACCCCCCCACTCCCCCCCTCCACCAGTCTCCCCGCCCTGATCCACCAACTTCCGCCCAAGCCAGCCAGGATCTGTCACAACTCGAGGTAGAAATTCTGGTTTCCCTGGCCTGAAACCCATACTGGCTCTGGCAGGATGGGTGCCTGGAGGGCCGCGCGCCCGTTCCAGCCAGGCTGAGCCTGCTTGCCTTGCCTGGACCCCCTTCTTTGCCTCGGATGGCATCCTGATTCAGGGTTTGAACACAGGACTTCTCAGTGTGGCTGGCTCAAGGGTATGTGAGATGAGGCGGGGGGGGCGGGGTGGGGGGAGGTGAACCTGCATTCAGTGGTCATGGGGGAGGCTGATGCGGAGCTCTGGGGAGGCAGACGGGGGGTGGGGGGGCTGGAGAAGTTGAGAATCTGCCTGGGACTCCTGCCCAGGCCACTCCCAGAAAATACAGAATGGCAGACCTGGCGGCCCAGCCACAGTGGTAGATAAACTGGCACGCCCCTAGCCCTAAGAAAAAGGCTAGATGGGCCCAATTAAACAAGAGTCAGAGCCCCCGGGGGCTGGGGAGAGGGTAGGCTGTCTGCCTTGGTTGAGGTGAGTAGCGGGTATAAGGTGTCACAGCACAGCTGAGTGACAGGCCAGCCTGGGGAATCTACCTTTTGCATACAGGAACTAGTTCCCTAGAAGCCCTTTGCCCAGGGCCAGAGATGATCAGAGCTCTGGAGCACGGGGCCAGGAGATGCTGAGGGGGCAAAGTGGAAAAGAAATTTCCTGTGAGCCAGGTGAGAAATGGTAAGGTAGTTTGTTTTTTTTTTAATAGTAGGAAACCAGAGGCACAGCGTGGGCCACAGCGGCACCTTATGCAGAGAGCAGCGGAAGGCACAGTTGAGGCTGGGGATGGATGGAAGTGAGACTCTGAGGGCCCTTCCAGAGAGGAACTTCTGCCCCCTGGGGCTCTCCTATTGGCCCTTGGGAAGGGTGTGGTAAGCATGGCTAACCCAGAAAGTGCCTATTTCCTCAGAACCATCTGGTGACCGTCTCCGGCTGACCATGGCCCTACCATCCTTGGGCCAGGACTCATGGAGTCTCCTGGGTGTATTTTTCTTCCAACTCTTCCTGCTGCCATCACTGTCACCTGCTTCTGGGACTGGTGGTCAGGGTCCTATGCCTAGAGTCAAATACCATGCAGGTAAGTGTCTGGTACCTGGGAGGTATGGATGGCACCGTAGAGATGAAGGGGCTGAGGAAGGAGAAGGGTGCGCCAGAGGGGACAAAATGGCATGGAGAAACAGAGATTCCAGGAAGCCTGAGAGGGGCTGGGAGAAGGAGAGGCTACCTGTGGCACAAGTTGATCTGTAAGGGAAGGAAGGGTCACTGTGACCCTTCTCTGCCAACTCAGTGGTTTTTCTTTCCCTCAAATGTCACCGTCACTGAGCAGGAAGCCTTAAACTCCTGACTGCTTTTACCGTACCGTACCAGGAATCGGACAGCTAAAGCTCACTCTAGATTGTCTGAGGAGCTGGAGGGCCTAAGCCAACTGCAGAGGCCACACCAGGCCAGATTTCCTGGGATCCTAGCAGCTCACCCAGCCTCGGTGGTTTTCTTGAGGAGGCTGAGGAGGTTGTTAGGTTTCTGCCCCAGGGGAAGTGCCACATACACCACACACACACACACACACACACACACACACACACACACAGAGAGAGAGAGAGAGAGAGAGAGAGAGAGAGAGAGAGAGAGAGAGAGAGTGAGGTAAGGCACTTCTATTCACAGCTGTAGCTTAGCATCCTTCTGAGGCAAAATGATAAAGGAGGTGTGCCAGTCGGTGGATAGAGAGGCATCTCTGGGTGGGATGGGAGCGCAGGCACAAACAAGCCTGTGTTTTGAGGGGGAAGTACAATGAGCTCTCGTCAGAGTTCAGGAGAAGCCAATCTATGCAGTATCTTTTCTGTCTTTGGATCCCTCTTGGTTCCCAGACTTCCCGAGGCCAAAAGAGTAACAACCAGACTGTCCTCTGACTAAAGCAAAAATCCAAATGTGCTCACTAGAGAGTTCTCTGAGACTTGCTTATCCCCTCCTTGCTGCTGTGCCAGTGTGTCAAGAAACCACACACTCACGTGTGTGTGTGTGTGTGTGTGTGCGCGCGCGCACATGCCACCACCTGCCACCACCACGATAGGTAGTGAACATGCCCTCCTACTAACCAACATATTCGGACTGTCCAGGTGGCATCCAGGCATGCCCATACTGATGGGGCTCAGAAACAGAGAGGAAGCAGCCTTTTCTGCCTCGGGTGGCATTGCTGGTGATGGGCAGCTCCTATCGCAGAGCGAGGGGAGGAGACAGAGGAAATGGGGGGGGGTGACAGGGATCTGTAACTACGACAGATCTTGACAGATCTTGAGGCAGATGACAGCTATCTCCATTGCCTGTGGCTGAGAACCCCTTCCTGTGTCTACCTGTCAGCTCTTTCCTCTCCCATCCTGCCTCACTCCCCTCCCCCCCAGGCCTGAGACTGCATCTTCTTACCTCACTTCATTTCCTGTCTGTGTCTTGAGCAGGCTCTCCCCCCAGCACCCCCAACAGTACGCAGGCTACCACTACCCTGTCTTTGGCACTTTTCTCTTCTGGGGACTCAACACACAAAGTTCAGATGCCCTGCTGTGGGGGGGGGGTGCCGCCAGTGAAGGGGGAGCAGCTGCTGAGGCCTGCCACCCCTCCCCCACCTTTGCCTCAAGGGTCAGTTCCTCCTTATCTTCTCCTTGTCACTGCCTCCCAACAGGAGACGGGCACAGGGCCCTCAGCTTCTTCCAACAAAAAGGCCTCCAAGACTTCGACACGCTTCTTCTGAGTGACGATGGCAACACTCTCTATGTGGGGGCTCGGGAGGCTGTCCTGGCCTTGAATATCCAGAACCCAGGAATTCCGAGACTGAGGAACATGGTGAGGAGGCCAGGGACTAGAGTCCAGGACAGTAGCGTCCCTGGACCAGTTCTGCTTCCATATGAACAGCCGCCACCTGCCACTCTGAGTCAGCAGTGACAGCAGGGACAGCAGGGACTGCTGTGGTCTCACAGTAACCCCAGCCACTCAAATGGCTGATATGGAAATCACTGGCATAGGAGATTTAAAACATTGACTCAAGTCAGTGACTCAAATAATTTGATGTGCACCTACAAGAAAGAGAGAGAGAGAGAGAGAGAGATCCCTGATTCTTGTGCTATCCTCACCCTAATGGCAGCAATGTTGAAAGGAGGGGGAGAGGAGGAAGAAGGCACATTGCATGGTTCCTTCTCAGTGTGTGGTCTCTTGACCTCCTGCACATGCGGGGTATTGGTAAAATTCCAGAGTCTTGGACCAGGAGTGTCGTTCAGTGGCAGAGTATTTCATCTAGCGTGCCGGAGAGCCTAGGTCTGATATCTGCACCTAGGTCTGATATCTGCACCTAGGTCTGATATCTGCACCTAGGTCTGATATCTGCACCTAGGTCTGATATCTGCAACTAGGTCTGATATCTGCACCTAGGTCTGATATCTGCACCTAGGTCTGATATCTGAACCCCTCTTCTGCAGCTTCTTTAAGGGGTTGACAGGCTCTCCCAGGAAATGTGTGGTTGATAACCACTGCTGTGAATGCCAGGCTGTAACCACCAACAGGCTGTGAAATGGAGTCAGCGTGCACAGTACCAAGCCTAAATTTGAACTCAGATCTGTCTGGTTCTACCCCAGAGCCATGTCCCGACGAATCCCAATACTATGCAAGTCATAGTCCTGATCAAATTGGCATATGACTGCCTACCAGAGCGTCACTAAGCGCTTACTAGTGGCTTTACATCAGAGCTGGGATGTGTGGGGCACAGGAGGTAGTGGTGGCTTTCAGAAAAACCAAAGAGCTCCTTTCCTTTCATCTACCCCTTTCAACTCTCCACTTCAGATACCCTGGCCAGCCAGTGAGAGAAAAAAGACCGAATGTGCCTTTAAAAAGAAGAGCAATGAGGTAAACGCAGGTGGGGGCAGAGGGTGGGAAACAGAACCCTGGTGTCAGAGACCATCCCTGGTGACCGCAGGGGTGGGCACAGGAGGACCCGTTCCTGTGATTATCCAGTGGGTCATGTTCTGTCAAGTTTTTTTATCTCAACCGTCATCTCCCCTGGGGATGGGGGAGCATCCTCTAAGACCCCCAGGAGGCGGGCAATAGGCCTGACAGCCTGATTTCTCCGCTTCTCCTTAGACACAGTGTTTCAACTTCATTCGAGTCCTGGTCTCTTACAATACCACTCACCTCTATGCCTGTGGGACCTTTGCCTTCAGCCCTGCCTGTACCTTCATTGTGAGTTATCTGATGCCCCTCTTGCTCACAGGTCCCCGACACCTCTCTTCACACCCATCCCGGCCTGTCCCTCCGTAGCTTTGGGAATCTCTGGTCCCTGCGGACCCTCGTAAGATTCCTAGCCCCAGACCAATTTCCCTCTCTGTCCCTTTTACTTCCTCATGCTCGTCATCTCTCAGACGTGCGACCCTGGCATTCTGGGCTCCCAGCCTCTTCCCCCCTCTAGGAACTCCAAGATTCCTTCCTGTTGCCCATCTCGATAGACAAGGTCATGGACGGGAAGGGCCAAAGCCCCTTTGACCCTGTTCATAAGCACACAGCTGTCCTGGTTGGTGAGTGTGGGGCTTTCCTGACCCTCTTGAAACTTGCCTTTCCTAGCTAACTCTGGGGAAAGTGAGATATGATGGTTTTCCAAAGAAAGGGACAGAGCAAATCAGGAGCCTCCTAGGGCGGGATCGGAGGGAGAACCAGACAGCCTAGCCACTACCCCTTCTGAAAATGTCCCCAAAGGGGTGCAAGGAAATGCATGTAGGTAGACACAAGGCCTAATGGCCTAGCAAGGCACCAGGTGATTCCCTGAGGTTCGGCCACTTGTTTAACCAGTCTGCGTGGGGGTATGACTCTCTTGAATGGCTTACACATGGAGTTGGGTACTGAGATGGCCACAACAAAGAAGTCCTGTGCCTCTGCCTGGACACGAGCCATCACAGACCTCCCACCCTGGTTTCCTACAGGAAATGGCTATTGCCTTTTGAGCGGACTTAAAAGATAAGCAGTGGCCCAGGGTTTGTGAGCCTGAGACAGCCATTTCTCTGGGATTGGTGTTTGAGGAAGGACCAGGAAGGGGCTGGCAAGTGCTCAGTACAGAAGACTACATAGACCACTGCCTGTGGGCAGAGGGATCTAAGAAGGGTGCTGGGCGTGTGTGTGTGTGGGGGCAGTATGAGCTCTGCTTTGGGGTTCTGTAAGAGGGTACAGGATAGAAGGAAGGCATGTCTGAGGAGGGCGAGCAGCCATCCCCTGATACTTGCTTCTCCCTCCGCTCTCCCTGGTCTTAGATGGGATGCTTTATTCTGGCACCATGAACAACTTCCTGGGCAGCGAGCCCATCCTGATGCGGACACTGGGATCCCAGCCTGTTCTCAAGACTGACATCTTCCTACGCTGGCTGCACGGTAAGTCCCTGACTCCCAGTCAACACAAGTTTGGGCCCCTTTCCTGACGCTAGGTTTGGGATTTGTTTTCATTCACTCATCTCTCTTTTGAAAAAAAACAAAACAAAACAAAAAACGAACTAAAGTACTCCAGCTGGCTGGCGTGGTCCATACCACCCAACATTCGGGAGGCAGAGGCAGCATCAGGTGGGTCTCTGTAAAGGGATGCCAGCCTGGTTTACACAGTGAGTTTCCGGCCAGTCAGAAGAGCTATAGTAAGATCCTGTCTCAAAAAGGAAAAAGTACATATATGTCTCAACAGGCCATGGGATGGGAGACAACCTCTGCCCTGGCCCTCGGGATCCACCCTACAGTGTCTCTAAGGGAACCCTGAGCATCCCGATGCTCAGTCCCCTGAGCCTGTCTGTCCTGCCCCCCGCAGCGGACGCCTCCTTCGTGGCAGCCATTCCATCCACCCAGGTAGTCTATTTCTTCTTTGAGGAGACAGCCAGCGAGTTTGACTTCTTTGAGGAGCTGTACATATCCAGGGTGGCGCAAGTCTGCAAGGTCTGCTCCCATCCCCCAAGTCGCCCCCCCCCCAACCCCGGAGGAGGGCTGGCTGCTTGGAAGCCAATGGGAATGGGGATGAGGTGGGTTGGGCGGGTACACTCACAACAAGGCCTTGACTCCATCCGTTCTCCTAGAACGACGTGGGCGGTGAAAAGCTGCTGCAGAAGAAGTGGACCACCTTCCTGAAAGCCCAGTTGCTCTGCGCTCAGCCAGGGCAGCTGCCATTCAACATCATCCGCCACGCGGTCCTGCTGCCCGCCGATTCTCCCTCTGTTTCCCGCATCTACGCAGTCTTTACCTCCCAGTGGTGAGCAGCAAGGCAGGGAAAAGGAGGACTGCGTCTCAGGGAGGCGGGAGCGGATAGAGCCTACTTTACATTCCGTGCTTTGCATAGGAAGGCATCTGAGCATCACCAGACCCCCGGAACCGGACTGTCTCTCATGCGTAGGGAAGAAACAAAGCTCAGAGACTAGCTTCATTCTGCCTGGAAGGAAGCTTACAGGAGACAGACACTAAAAATCAGCAAAATACCTAGCATCACGGTGCATGCGGTGTTCTCAGCACTTGGGAGTTGGAGGCAAGAGGCTAAGGAACTGGAGGCCAGTCTGGGCTACACAGAGAGAGAGCTTGTCTCAAACAAAATAAAACATCGATAAAACAAAGACGTGGTGATGAGGAAGGAAGATCAGGAGTTCAAGGACTAATGCCTCAAAAATAAACAAGGGCTGGGGATGTATGTAGCTCAGTTGGTAGAGCACTTGCAGAGCATGTACAGAGCCCTGGGTTGGTTCCCAGCACCACCTAAGTCAGGGATGGTGGTAAATGGGAAAAAAAGACAGAAAGCCATCCTCAGCTCCATACTGAGGATAGCCTCAGCTGCTGGAGACTGTCTTAAGACAAACAAGACCAATCAACTAGGCTAGGAAATGGAAGTAAAAGGAAATTACCAGAAAGGCAGGACAAGGGTCTGTAGCACCCAAATGCTATTGTAAAACTAGACACGGGGCTGCTGAGATGGCTCAGCGGGTAAGAGCACTGACTGCTCTTCCAGAGGTCCTGAGTTCAAATCCCGGCAACCACATGGTGGCTGACAACCATCTGTAATGGGATCTGATGCCCTCTTCTGGTGTGTTTGAGGACAGCTACAGTGTACTCATAGACATAAAATAAATAATTAAAAACAAAAGAAAAGAAGTAAAACTAGACACAAATTTAGCACCAGCTTCCTAATGGCCATAGGTTATCGCTATGATTGAGAAAACAGGAAGGACTTGCTCAGAGACCAAGAAAGGTCCCACAGCCACAGTCTGGCATCACAGTGTTTAGACACCTGCCAATCATGTATCAGAAAGCCAAGGTTTCTGGTGTGCAGTGTCTGTCATCAGTGGGATGCAGAACTGGGAGCCCAGTCAGTGTGTCAAGGAGACTGTGAGAAGACGTACTGGTTCTCCACAGACCAGCAGAAGAGACAAAGCCGTGGCTCATTCTCTGAGGACCACGAAGCCTGTTCTACCACTCTTCCTGTGGGCACAGCCCAGCCTGGGCAGGAAAGGCAGGGGCCACCCCAGGGCCTACCTATGCCCCAATTAATCCTCATTAGGAGTAATCATATTTCAGATCGTGTGATGGGCTTCCAGCCAGGCCTTAGGCCAGGGTCAAGGAACTCTGTGGGGCTCTCAGGTCCTTATCACCATCAGCAAAGGAAAAAGAAGCCTCCAGAGGTTGGCCTGGCTCCTGCCCTCCAGGCTGGCTGGGATTCCACTGGGGCTGGAGAGGCAGCCAAGGGACCCACAGTGAATGTCTTCTCTGGCTGTCTGCAGGCAGGTTGGCGGGACCAGGAGCTCAGCAGTCTGTGCCTTCTCTCTCACGGACATTGAGCGAGTCTTTAAAGGGAAATACAAGGAGCTGAACAAGGAGACCTCCCGCTGGACCACTTACCGGGGCTCAGAGGTCAACCCAAGGCCAGGCAGTGTGAGTACCACCGGCTCCTCCCAGCGCTGTCATGGCAGGGTAAAGACCCACACACCCCGCCCAGCTGTTCATATGCCACAGATGTCTGATAACACCTTACGTCCAGAACAGTTGCCAGGGCACCTCTTTCCCAGTGCTAAGTGAGCACCAAATCCCTGGCTTTGTCACCAAAGAATTAAGAGCACGTGGGCCAGGTGCCATAAGCATAGTTTGGGGCAGTTTCACCACCATTTCAGTTATTTTCAGGCAGAACCTCATGTAACTCAGACTGACCTTGAACTCCTGGCTACCCAGCCTCCACCTCCCAAATGCTTGGATTTCAGGCATGTGCCACCATGCCCAGCTTTTCACCTGCACGTTTTCCAGTAACTTTTTTTTTTAATCTGAATTATCTGTACACGTAATTGAAATGAATCAAATAGGCTGAGTGCAATGGCACCGTCTATAATCCCAGCAGTCAGGAGGACACAGGGGTAGGGAATCAGTGCACATTCAAGGCAACCTCGAGATGAGAGACACCTACAGGACGGGTGCTGAAGCCCCATTCCCATCCAAGGCTGGCCTCAAACTCACCTCCTGCCTCTGTCTGGACGGTGGGATCACAGGTGTGTGCCGCCTCTCCCAGCTCTCGCTGGCGTATCTCTCTCCAAACTTGTGCTCACTGTCACAACATTGGTAGCCCCAAGTCGGTTTCAAAGGCAGTGTGCATCTCGGAAATCAGCAAATTCGGCAAATCAGCCTTCCGTTCCCTCCCTTCCCCCATGTGCTATTTCTAACCTGTGTGAGCATTAAAAGGTGGCCTTTTTTTTTTTCCTGAGTTCTGGGAATCAAACCCAGGACCTCACATCTGCCCCAGCAAGTGCTCTAACACCAAGCCACCGTCTCCACCCCTAGGAATTTTTCAGATATAATTTTTATTTGTTTATTGTCTGTGAATGTATGTGGGTGCACAGGTAAAGGTGAGCAGACAATTTTGGGGAGTTGGCTCCCTTCTACCATCGTCTAATTGCCCCTAGAGCCATCTCCCCAGCCCCTGTCACTCTTAATTTTGGCAGGATTACTATAGATGACTCACTCACAGCTGAGAGAGATAGTAAGCCATGATTACCTTTCCTTTTTATAGACCTTCTGTTTACCTGGAGTGAGTTGTTATCCTGATCAGTTTTTTGCTTGCTTTTTCTAAGCTCTTATATTCATTTCAACTTCTTCCTTGATCTCCTGGAGTTAGACCATTGGCTCCTTAAACAGTTTCACTTTCTTTCTTTTTTTTTTAAAGATTTATTTTATTTTATTATATGTAAGTATACTGTAGCTGTCCTCAGACACCCCAGAAGAGGGAGATCTCGTTACGGATGGTTGTGAGTCACCATGTGGTTGCTGGGATTTGAACTTATCACCTTCGGAAGAGCAGTTGGGTGCTCTTACCCACTGAGCCATCTCACCAGCCCTTTTTTTTGTTTTTTTGAGACAAGGTTTCTCTGTATAGCCCTGGCTGTCCTGGAATTCACTCTGTAGATCAGGCTGGCCTCGAACTCAGAAATCCGCCTGCCTCTGCCTCCCAAATGCTGGGATTAAAGGCATGCACCACCACCGCCCGGCTCAGTTTCACTTTCTAAGAAAGCTTCAGATAGGCTGCAGACCAGATGGCTGACCTCTGAGACCGTCTGTCCGTCCACAGTTTTCCCTTCCTCCTCTTCTTGGAGTGTCCCTTGGCCACTCTCCAACAACATAGCTTCTGTTACTGGCACACATTCCGTGGCTCCGTCTTTCTTTCCTTCTCCATCTTCCTTCCTTCTCTCTTTTGAGACAGGACTCCTGTAGCTCATGGTGGCCCTGAACTCGATGGAGTTGAAAGTAACCTCAGTTTCTGATCCTCCTGCCTCCATCATGAGTACCAGAAGTATAAGCACACACCATCGTGCCTAGTACCTATGGCCTTGAGGGTTGCACCTTGAGCTTCCTGCATGCGGACAGGCATTCTACTAACAGCTGTTCCAGCACTCTGCCTCACCTTAAACTACCTCATTTTAGTAGAGGCTGTCCTCTATAGAGGCCTGAGAAAATAAAGACATAGGCAGGTAAAATTTTGGAGATGTTGAAAGAGGAAGCCTCCTTTATTTCACTCTTACTGTTGATGGTTTGGCTAGGGATATGTAGTTAAGGAGCTGAAACCATTTCCTGCAAAATTTGCAAGGCTAACTCTGTTACCTGTTTTGGAGATTTCCTGAGCGGTTTGGAGACCTAACCTTTTGATATAACTTGTTTTCCCTCACTGGACTCTTTTAATGTTTAAATTACGTATTTCTTTAATCGTTTTGTGTGAGGGTCTCAGACTTCTCTTTCCATTAGGGAGAGAGGGCCAGCTGTCAGCAGCAAGCACCTTTACCTGCTGAGCCACCAGGCCAGTCCTCGGTGCTGAATTGGGTGGGTGCCCAGTGGGCCACGTTAGCCTGGACATTTTGTTTATTTTCTTGGCTTTTCAGAGCTTTTCTTGTGCTCTGTGTCTTAGTCACCGTTCTGTTGCTGTGAGGAGACAGTGTGGCCAAGGCAGCTTATAAAAGAAAGCTTTTAATTGGTGGCTGGCTACAGCTTCAGAGGGTGAGTTCATGGTTGGAAGCATGGCAGCAGGCAGGCACAGGGCTGGTACAGTAAAGTTGAGAGCTTTATATCTGATCTATAGGCAGGAGGTAAAGAGACACAGGGCCTGGCGTGGGCTTTTGAAACCTCAAAGGCCACCTCAAGTGACACACTTCCTCCAACCAGTCACACCTCCTAATCCTAAGCAGTTCAGCAGTGTGGGGCAGGGGGAGCCAAGCATTCAAACAGAGGAGCCTGTGGGAGCCTTTCTCCTTTGAGGTCTCCCACACACAGGTAGAGCTTGGTGGTAGAGCACTAACCTAGCCTCCACAAGGCCTTGAGTTCCATCCCCAAAACTTTGGAACAGAAAAGTTTGCTTGAACTGTTTGTCCCTGTTTTTCATTCGACAAATATTTATTTTGCATGTGCTACTGTAGTAGACTGTGGGACGCAGGACTGATCGAGTCAGAACGCAAGCCTCCCCATTCTGGAACTTACTCTTAGAAAAGACTAACTTCCTTTTATTTCACATGTATGAGTGCTTTGGCTGCATGTATGTCTGTGTAGCATGTGTGTGCTTGGGGCTTGAGGAGGTCAGAAATAGGCATTGGCTCCCCTGGAACTGGAGTTGTCGATACTGTGAGCCACCGTGTGGGTGCTGGGCACTGAACTCAGATCCTCTGCAAGATCAGCTAAGTACTCTTCACTGCTGAGCCAGCTGTCCTATTTTAATTTATTCTTTTGAAAGAGGCTTTGCTGTGTAACTTAGCCCGGCTTCAAAACTGTAATTCTCTTGCCTCTCTCTTTCGAGTGCTGTGAGGACAGACAGGTGCCCCCGCTCACAGCTCAGAACATCTAAGATACTGTAAGGCAGTACTTCTCAGCCTAGGGGTCTCAACCCTGGTGTGGGGGAGGGGTCAAATGACCCTTTCACAGGGGTCACCTAAGGTGATTAGGAAACACAGGTCTTTATGATTCATAACAGTAGCAAAACTACAGTTATTAAGTAGCAATGAATAATTTTATTGTTGGGGTCACCACAACATGAGGAATATGTATTAAAGAGTCAGCATTAGGGAGGTTAGGAACCACTGTTATAAGGCTAGAGAGATGGTTCAGCAGTTAAGACTGACTGCTCTTCCAAAGGTCCTGAGTTCAAATCCCAGCAACCACATGGTGGCTTACAACCATCTGTCATGAGATCTGACGCCCTCTTCTGGTGTGTCTAAAATTACAGCTATAGTATACTTACATATACTAATAAATAAATCTAAAAAAAAAATAGAAGAACCACTGTCATAAAGGTTTTTTGCTTTGTGTACATATACACATATTTGTATGTATACATGTGTGTATATATGTGCACATGTATATATGTATGTATATATGTGTACATGTATATATGTGTGTGCATGCATGTATTGTGTGTATGTACTTGTGTATGTATGTGTACATGTGTATGTATGTGTACATGTGTGCATGTTTATGTGTATACATGTGTGTGCATATATGTATTGTGTGTATGTACTTGTGCATGTATGTGCATGTATATATGCATGTGTGCATGTGTGTGCATGTATGTGTCCATGTGCATGCATATGTGTTTACATGCATGTGTGTACATGTGTGTATGTATGTGTACATGTATGTGCATGCATGTTATAGGCCAGAGGTTGATGCTCTGTTTCTTCCTCGTGTGTTTCCCCATCTTTTACTCTCTTTCTTTTTATTCCATTGCCCTGGCTGGCCTGGAACTCATTATGTAGATCAGGTTGACCTTCATTTCACAAAGATCTGCCTGTCTCTGCCTCCCACGAGCTGGGTCCACAATGCCCGGCTTTTCATCTTGTTTTTTTTTTTTTAATATTTATTTATTATATGTAAGTACACTGTAGCTGTCTTCAGATACTCCAGAAGAGGGCATCAGATTTCATTAAGGATGGTTGTGAGCCACCATGTGGTTGCTGGGAATTGAACTCAGGACCTTTGGAAGAGCAGTCAGCACTCTTTTTTTTTTTTTTTTTTTTTTGGTTTTTCGAGACAGGGTTTCTCTGTATAGCCCTGGCTGTCCTGGAACTCACTTTGTAGACCAGGCTGGCCTCGAACTCAGAAATCCGCCTGCCTCTGCCTCCCGAGTGCTGGGATTAAAGGCGTGCGCCACCGCGCCACCACGCCCGGCTACAGCAGTCAGCACTCTTAACCACTGAGCCATCTCACTAGCCACTGCATCTTGTTTTTTGAGAACATCTCTCACTGAATCTGGAGTTTGTTGATTGACTAGACCAGCTGGCCAGCAAGCCCTAAAGGAGCCTCTCCTTTCCACGCAGCACTGGTTGTGCAGGCACTCATGCACTTGGCTTTTATGGGGCTGCTGGGGACCCAAACGCAAGTCCTTATGTGTATACACTTCCCCAGCCTCCCCACACACTTTCCCAGCCTCCCCACCTCTTCCCCCACCCCCCCAGACAGCGTTTCTCCGTGTAACCCTGGCTGTCCTGGACTCACACTATAGACCAGAGATCTGCCTGTCTCTGTCTCCTAAGCACTGGGATTAAAGTGTGTGCTGCCACCATCTAGCTACCTAGTTCCCAAATTTTAAAAATATGGTCTGTTTACTTCAGTCAAGATCCAAATAAGATCTACAGATTGTGATAGAGTGTTCTATTAAGTGTCCTGTAATTTATATTTTATTTTCCTTATAGATGTATTTCTATAGCCAGGCTCTTTATTTTTGTTTATGCATATGTATATGTACGTGTTTCTGGGTGTGCCACGTGTGTGAAGGAGCCTGCAGAGGCCAGAAGAGGGTATCTTCAGTCCCCGGGAGCTGGAGTTACATGAGTAACTCCAGTTACATGAGTAAACCATGTAGCATTGGTGTTGGGAGCCAAGTTCTGGTTCTGCAGAACAGCAGCAAACATTCTCAATCCGTGAGCCCTGCCCCTGCTCAGCACTCTGTCGTAAGCCCCGCCCCTGCTCCAGCACTCTGTCGTAAGCACCGCCCCTGCTCCAGCACTCTGTCGTAAGCCCCGCCCCTGCTCCAGCACTCTGCTCTTCACTTTACTTCCTTGTCCTAGAGAGTTGTGTGTCCTACAGAGTGTCCAGTGCTGTTCTGCAGTGTAGTTTACCTAGAGGGAACGTGTGCCTGTGTGTGTGCATGCATGTCTCTGTGTGTGTGCCTGTGTGTATGTCTGAGTGTGTGTCTCTGTGTGTGCTTGTCTGTGTATTATGTCTGTGTATATGTCTCTGTGTGTGTCTGTGCATGTGTGTGTGTTTGTATGTGTATATCTGTGTATGCTTGTCTGTGTGTGTCTGTGTGTGTGTTTATGTGTGTGCACACAGAGTCTCAGGTAGCCCACACTGTTCTGGGACTCTCTTAGCTAAGGACGACCTTGAGTTCCATCCTCTTGCTTGTGATTCCTAAGTGCTGGGTTTACAGGCTTGAGTCACCATGCCAGGTCAGTGTTCTTGTAAAGACGCACTTGGTAGATTAGAGACTTGGTCAGAGTCGGTTGGATTTGAAGGTGAGCTGGCTGCTTTACTGAGGTCGGCTACACCTCCCGTGGGATGTATGGTACCTGCCTGTTCTCTTCATGTAAGGGCTCCTCTTAGTTCAGGAACAAGATAGCTCCCTCTCCCTCTCAGGAAGACAGGAAAAGGATGAGAATTTCTCTGACATTTTCTTCTTTGAATTGAATTGTTCTTGTTTCCTCTTTGGTGGTTTTTTTGTTTGTTTGTTTGTTTGTTTGTTTGCTTTGCTTTTTCTTCTCCTTCCCTCTCTCCCCCCTCACCTCTTTTTTCTCTCTAGTTATAAATAAATAAATCGGGGCCTGGAAAGATGTCTCAGTTCTGGGGGAGCCGACACCCTCTCTGGCCTTCCTAGGCATCAGGCATGCACACAGTACACAGACCAATATATATATAGGAAAAACACCCATATACATAAAGATAAAGTTAAAAAAAAGTATGGGGGAAGAGGAGTGTAGAGTCAGGTCTCTATTATATAGCTCTGGCTGTCTTGGAACTTGTTCTGTAGACCAGGCTGGCCTCAAACTCACAATCTGTCTTCCCAGGCTTGGGGTTAAAGGTGTGTGCCACCACACCTAGCTTCCTCTGAGGTCTGTGTTTCTTTTCTTTCTGAGTGGTTCAGCTTGTCTTGTTTGCAGTTTTACCCACGAATCTGGTGATCCTTGGCAGTGTGCTTACCCACATAGAATGTGGTGGCTCACCCCTGGAATTCCAGTACTCAGGCGACTCAGGCAGATTGAGAGTTCAAGGCTGGCCTCGGCTATACACCAAGGCCATGTCTGGAATTTTTAAGTGTTTGAGAGGCTGGAGAGGTAGCTCAGTGGTTAAGAGTGTTTACTGGTTTTTGCAAAGGACCTGAAGTCCATTCCCAGCGTCCCTGCCAGGCAGTGCTGGGGGGTGGTATATCTCTGGCTGCCACAGGTACCTGCCCTCACTCACACATATACACAGAGACAAAGTAATAAGTGAAATAGTTAAAAATATTTTTTAAAAATCTCCATAGGGGGGCTGGTGAGATGGCTCAGCGGGTAAGAGCACCCGACTGCTCTTCCGAAGGTGATAAGTTCAAATCCCAGCAACCACATGGTGGCTCACAACCATCCGTAACGAGATCTGGCTCCCTCTTCTGGAGTGTCTGAAGACAGCTACAGTGTACTCACATATAATAAATAAAATAAATCTTTTAAAAAAAATCTCCATAGGGAGAGGAAAAAAGAAAAAAAAATAGGCGCATGTGTTCATTGCTGGCACAAAAATGGGATTATAGATGTCCCCTCACTTTACAGGAAATTGTGGCTCAGAGATGAAGTAATTTGTGTAACCTTATAGCAACCTCACTACACAGCTTGTAGGTGACCGTTGGGACTGGACTCAGAACGATGTTCTTGGGAAGAAAGGACAATTAATTAAATCTTGAACAAAGACTCTCTCCAGTTGTCAGGGCCGTGAAGGAACAGCCGGTCTAACACCCTCGGGTATGAGTGAAAGAAACAGGGCTCAGATTGGAGGAGGAACTCCCCCAAGTCACGCAGCAAGTTCACGCAAAACAGCAACACCGCCCGTTTCTGTCACACTTCCGTCTTGTCACCCACTGCCTCGCCAGGGATCACAGACATAGTAAAGCAGGGTGCTTGCCTGAAGGCGCATTAAGCGTGCTTCGTGCTGGCACCGATGCAGGCACGGAAGAGCAAGGCAGAGAAAACAGCTGACCCAGTCCACAGGGCATGCTGGGTCCGCCCCCGCCTCGCCCCGCCCCGCTTCACCTGGCCCTGCGCTGGCTACTTTTCATGAATTAGGCGTTTTCAACCTCACAGAGAGCCTAGGAGCTCTGGGTCTGAGTGTTACTATCTGAGGAAAGAGGGCAGAGGAGGATGGGAGAGGGAGGCGTGCACCCACTCAGGAGCTGACACACTCTGCTTCCCTCCTGCTCCAGTGCTCCATGAGCCCCTCCTCTGACAAAGCCTTGACCTTCATGAAGGACCATTTTCTGATGGATGAGCACGTGGTAGGAACACCCCTGCTGGTGAAGTCTGGCGTGGAGTACACACGGCTTGCCGTGGAGTCAGCTCGGGGCCTTGATGGGAGCAGCCATGTGGTCATGTATCTGGGTACCTGTGAGTATAGGCTTCCAGAATATATCTGGGATGACCGGGTCAGGGGCGCAAACCCAGGCTGAGGCAGGAAGCCTTTGAGTCCATCCCCGGGTTGTGTTCAGCTCATAATTTAGCAGAGAGTTAGTGGGTGAGCCCCCGGCTGGACTCAGGAGGCGTAGTGCAATGGCAAGACGATCCAGTCTCTAGCCTTTCTGAGCTTTCAGTCGGCTGGGGAATATAGACCCCAGTCTATATTCCAGTCTTAGAAAGCGCTGCCCACCTTCTGGGAGGAGCCATATCAGAGGCAGGAGGAGAGGGTGGGAAGGAAAGTGGGACAGAAGGGGTCATCAAGGGTGACCTGGAGAAGGGTAGAAGCCAGGCCTCCCCAGCCCCCCAGTCTCATGCTGCCCATGCTGGACTCCAACCTACTATGTAGCTAACACCGACCCTCAACTTCTGATCTACCTGCCTCTAACTCCCAAGTGTTTGGATAGAATAAGACACTGTCCTAGAAAAGAAAAGAAGAGGGCCGGGCGTGGTGGCGCATGCCTTTAATCCCAGCACTCGGGAGGCAGAGGCAGGCGGATTTCTGAGTTCGAGGCCAGCCTGGTCTACAAAGTGAGTACCAGGACAGCCAGGGCTATGCAGAGAAACCCTGTCTCAAAAAACCAAAAAAAAAAAAAAAAAAAAGAAAAGAAAAAGAAAGAAAGAAAAGAAGAGAAAAGAAGAGAAAAGAAAAAGAAAAAACAAAAGGAGCATGGCATGGTGGTGCATGCTTTTAGTTCCAGCACTTGGGAGGTAGAGGCAGGCAGATCTCTGTAAGTGCTGGGCCAGCCTAGTCTACTTGGTGAGTGTCAGGCCAGCCAAGGGCTACATAGTGAGACCAGACTCAAAAATAAAAGAATTTACAAAGTTGGCAGCTAGCCTGATTAGCAGAATGAGACCCTATCACTAAGAAAGGCAGACCCGCCCTCCCTTGCCCCCCAACCCCCGCCCTGGGCTGGGTCTCCTCAATCCGCATCCCCACCCCCAGGATCCCCTCAATCAGCTCCACTTGACTTTCTAATTTACAGCTAATTCGCTATGTAGTTTTTTCATTCACAACAGTTATGGTCTGCCTCCACCCACTCCATAAGCCTGGGAATTTTTGTCTCTGTTTTTCCTACTGTATGCTCAGCACAGGCACAGCAGAGACAGATCTCTTAGCATGGCCTGGAAGAGTGAATGAGCCCAGTGCCTTCCTCCCAGGAAAGCACCTGCCCTTTGGTTGGCTAGCAATGGAGCACATTCCCCAGCCCACTGTTCCTCTCTCCGGAACGACTGTTAGACCCATCCCTCTATCTTGAGCCCACCATCATTCTTAGCTCATGACCCTGGTCCTTCTGCTTCCTAGAGGACACATAGGTGTATTCTGGTAGAAGCTCCTGGCTCTCCCAGTCCAGCCTCCTTTTCCCTTCTCAGCTTGATCTGCCAAGGGCCTCCTGTCTTGCCATCTTTGAGCCACCCTGCCCTCTGTATCTTTTGTCTTTTCTGTTTATTCAGAAATAGTGGGGCTGAGGAAACACCCCCGGCAGCCAGAGTGCTTGTCTGCAGTTCCTAAAGCCCTGAGTTCAATCCCCAACACTGCATAAAACCAGGCTTGAGGCATAGTGGCATATATTCATAATTTTCCTACCTCAGATTTCTGAGTTCTGGGAAGTTGCAACCATTAAAAGGGTGGCCAGAAGCAGGATTTGGTGTTGCAGGGCTGTAATCCTAGTTGCTTGGGAGGCAGAGCCAGAAGGATTGCATATTCATCCAGCCTGGGCTTCAAGGACCCTGTCTCAAGTAAAAAGAAGGCTGGGAAGGTAGCTCAGGGTCCTAGCTCATGAGAGGCCCTGGATTTAACCCTTCCTTTACCCCTCATACTAGAAAAAAAAGACACAGATGACTCAGTTGTAGGGACATGAATTCAGATGCTAAGAATACATGTAAAAGCTGAGTGATGCACTGGGTACCTGCAAATCTAACAGTGGGGGTGGAGCAGTCTGGATTCCTGGTGCTTATTGACTACGCAGCCAATCTAGGTCATCGGGGTGCTCCAAGTTCAGTGAGGGATCCTGTCTCAGCAATACAGTGGGGAATGGCTGAGTAAAACATGTCCTCCACATGCGTGCGTGCATGCATACCTGACACATACGTAACAACAACACACACAAGGAAAGGAAGATTGCCATGAGAGCCCCCCCATCCCTGGGCCGTGGAGAGACTGAGTGGCCTGCATGCCCTGTGGCTGTCTTGCTGAGGAGGTATGTGAGGGCAGTGACAGGAAGACAGTCTACCTTGTCTCTGTCTCTGCAGCCACGGGGTCTCTGCACAAGGCCGTGGTGCCTCAGGACAGCAGCGCTTATCTCGTGGAGGAGATCCAGCTGAGCCCTGACTCTGAGCCTGTTCGAAACCTGCAGCTGGCCCCCGCCCAGGTGAGAAGGGACCTGAACAGAACATGGTTGTCCTGTGGGGAGTACCTGGGGAGCCGGGCCAGGGGTGCTAGGGCTCCTGACACCCTCCGTCTCTTTCCCAGGGTGCAGTGTTTGCAGGCTTCTCCGGAGGCATCTGGAGAGTTCCCAGGGCCAATTGCAGTGTCTACGAGAGCTGCGTGGACTGTGTGCTTGCCAGGGACCCGCATTGCGCCTGGGACCCTGAATCAAGACTCTGCAGCCTTCTGTCTGGCTCTACCAAGTAAGTGCTGGCCCTGAATGGAGACTGAAGACAATCTGCTTAGATTTTCCTTCTCCAGCTTCTGTTACTGTTCCTCCCCCCTCGAAAGGGCACCAACACTCCTCACTCCCAGATTCCAGCCCTCTGGGTCCGGGCCTCACAGGTGACCTTCCTCAGGGCAGCTTTGAAGCTGCCCTTGCTTTCTTCTACCTGGTCTTCCTCTCTTCTTCCCTTTAATCTGCCACACACACACCCTCCCCTCTTCAGTCTGTTTTAAGAGCTGAGTTTGCTTGCTTTGTCTTCTCAGGCCTTGGAAGCAGGATATGGAACGTGGCAACCCAGAGTGGGTGTGCACCCGTGGTCCCATGGCCAGGAGCCCCCGTCGTCAGAGCCCCCCTCAACTTAGTGAGTGTGGGTCTGGAGGAGGTGACCAGGCACTTGGAGAGCTTTTCTGCCCCATAGCTTCTGTAGCACCTGCCTAGGCTGCGACCTAAATTCCCGAGTCACTATGTGAAGTGGCCTGTAGACAGGAAAGGCATGCTGAGCTGGAGGGCACACTAGGGTTCAGGTTGAGGTCAATGTAGGCTTGGTGTCTGAATTGGAGTTATTAATACTGGAGGCTGCCTACAGCCATGCGGCTTTGAACAGGACAGAACTTGGCTGATCTCAGAAGCTAAGGGTTGACCTGGCTAGAAATTAGACAGAGAAAGACTGGGGGCTAGTCTGGGGTTTAGCCCGGAGACAGAGGAGGGTTGAGCCTTGAGCTTGGGAGTTGAAATGGAATCAGAAGACAGACGGGCATGGTGGTCCATAGCAGGAATCCCAGACATCAGGATTACAGAGTAAGTAAGGCTGGCTCTCTCACCTTCTTTCCTCCCTCCCCACTGAACATGTCACCTCTTTTGCTCTTCTCCAGTTAAAGAAGTCCTGACAGTCCCCAACTCCATCCTGGAGCTGCCCTGCCCCCACCTGTCAGCACTGGCCTCTTACCACTGGAGTCACGGCAGAGCCAAAATCCCAGAAGCCTCTGCTACCGTCTACAATGGCTCCCTCTTGCTGCTGCCGCAGGATGGCGTTGGGGGCCTCTACCAGTGTGTGGCGACTGAGAACGGCTACTCATACCCTGTGGTCTCCTATTGGGTAGACAGCCAGGACCAGCCCCTGGCGCTGGACCCTGAGCTGGCGGGCGTTCCCCGTGAGCGTGTGCAGGTCCCGCTGACCAGGGTCGGAGGCGGAGCTTCCATGGCTGCGCAGCGGTCCTACTGGCCCCATTTTCTTGTCGTCACTGTCCTCCTGGCCATCGTGCTCCTGGGAGTACTCACTCTCCTCCTCGCTTCCCCACTGGGGGCGCTGCGGGCTCGGGGTAAGGTTCAGGGCTGTGGGATGCTGCCCCCCAGGGAAAAGGCTCCGCTGAGCAGGGACCAGCACCTCCAGCCCTCCAAGGACCACAGGACCTCTGCCAGTGACGTAGATGCCGACAACAACCATCTGGGCGCCGAAGTGGCTTAAACGGGGACACAAATCCGCAGCTGAGCAGAGCAGGCCGTTGGCCATGTTGGCTACGCCTGGCACAGTGACACTGACCAGGGTAGGAGGCTCTCCTGCTAATGGTTGTCACCTACAGCACTCAGTAGGTCCTCCCCTGTGGGACTCTTTTCTGCAAGCACAATGGGCTGTCTCCATACCTGTACTTGTGCTGTGACAGGAAGAGCCAGACAGGATTCTTTGATTTTGATTGACCCCAAGAGCACTCCTGTAACAAACGTGCTCCAGGAGACCGTGAAAGGTTTGGCTGTCTAGGATTCTGTGGTGACAAACCTAACCATCCGAGCAAGCTGGGGCTATTCCTGCAAACTCCATCCTGAAAGCTGCCACTCTGGAAGCAGCTGTTGCTTTGAACACCAGCCCCCCCCACCTTCCCGGGTCTCCCAGAGTCTCTACGGAGTTGGCCCCTTGCGTTTCCTTTACCAGTCATGCCATACTGTTTGGGAAGTCATCTCTGAAGTCTAACCACCTTCCTTCTTGCTTGAGTTTGGACAGATTGTTATTGTCTCTGCCCTGGCTAGAATGGGGGGGCATAATCTGAGCCTTGTTCCCTTGTCTAGTGTGGCTGACCCTTGACCTCTTTTTTTCCTCCTCCCTTTGTTTTGGGATTCAGAAAACTGCTTGTCACAGACAATTTATTTTTTATTAAAAAAAGATATAAGCTTTAAAGAAAGCTTATGGCGTGCTGTTTTTTCTTACGGCTAAGTTCCCACCTGTGTGGAGGATCAGGTCTGCCCCAGCCAGCCCTTCTCTGGGCTCCAGGCAGAGATAGGACTGTGTGGACCAGCCTCAGCAGTGTGTGCACGCTAGACTCTCTGGCTGCCACACCTGCTGTCCCCAGCACTCCCACGCTCATCGCTCATCGTGACTCCAGCTCAGCTCTGCCCCCAACCGCAGTTTCTGGAGGTGCTCCACAGCCACCCCCACCCTGGCCCCATCCGTCTGTCTCCAGACTTCCCCAAGCTGCCTTTTCCTCTCTCTGCCAGACGTGGCAGCCTGCCTATCCTCTATTCTCTAGTGTAATTCCCAGCAGGGTCCCCACTTCACTTAGCTGGTTCCCTCCTTCTGACTGCAGGTGCGCACAGGCCATGCAAAACTGAACACACGGGTTTAGGGGCATCTACCTGTGATCCCAACATTCAGGAGGCAGAGGCACGAGAACCCAGAGCTGAAAACTAGCCTCGGCCAAATAATAAGACAGAGGCCAACCTGGGCTATAAGGATGTCTCAAAACATCAAAACCAAAAAGCCAAAAACCTTCTCCATAACTCTATGTAGTCCGTACTTAGTTTCTCTTTCCTATTACCACTGAACAACACCAGAGTCCACCGTGGCCTCCCGTTTTCTCCTCCCCGGCTCTCTTTGAGCCGCTGTGGTATCGTACTCCCCACTTTCTGCTCCGTGAGCTCTCTAAGATCAACATTAAGTCTTTTTTTTTTTTTTAAGATTTATTTTATTTATTATATGTAAGTACACTGTAGCTGTCTCCAGAAGAGGGCGCCAGATCTCGTTACGGATGGTTTTGAGCCACCATGTGGATGCTGGGATTTGAACTCATCACCTTCAGAAGAGCAGTCGGGTGCTCTTACCCACTGAGCCATCTCACCAGCCCCAACATTAAGTCTTTAACAACAGCTTAACTGTGACCTCTGCTCAGCCACACCAGAGCTGCCCCCAACCTTATAGAGTTGTTTAAAATTCTTAGAGCCAGTGAGATGACTGGACAAGCAAAGGTGTCTGCCACCAAGCCCGTTTGACCTGAGTTCAGTCCCTGGGACCCACACACTGGACTGAAACCCGAGCTCTACACATGTGATGTTGTACCTATATGTCCACACATGCACACAAGTGTGGGGGCTGGAGAAATGGCTCAGCAGGTAAAAGTACTACCTGTTCTTGCAGAGGACCTGGGTTCAATTCCCGGTGTGAACCACATGGTGATTCACAACGGTCAGTAACTCCAATTCTAGACATACATGTAGGCAAAACATAAATACACATAAAATAAAAATAAGTCTTATTGTTTGTTTTAAATTGTGGCAAGTCCACATACCACAAAATATACCCTCAGCCACTTTTAGGATGAGATTCAATGGCCTTGACTAGACTCACTCACAGTATTATGGGGCGCTGTTGTATGACAGTGCTCTGCCGGGCATGGTGGCACATGCCTTTAATCCCAGCACTCGGGAGGCAGAGGCAGGAGAATTTCTGAGTTCGAGGCCAGCCTGGTCTACAAAGTGAGTTCCAGGACAGCCAGGGCTACACAGAGAAACCCTGTCTCAAAAAAAAAAAAAAAAAAAAAAAAAAAAGACAGTGCTCACACTATTGTGTGACAGTGATCATCACACTGTTGTGTGACAGTGCTCACACTATTGTGTGATAGCTCTATGGCCTTTCCATCTTAGAATCTACATTCAGAAAACCACAGTGGCTCCCCTCTCTCCTCTCTTTGGCATTTGTTTTTCTGCTGCTGCCTTTTCATTTCCAATTGTCTTGTCTTTCTTTTTTCTTTTCTTTTTTTTTTTAAATTTATTTATGTAATGTATGAGTTCTCTGCTGAATATACATCCTCAGGCCAGAAGACTGCATCAGATGGTTGTGAGTCACCATGTGGTTGCTGGGATTTGAACTCAGGACCTTCGGAAGAGCGGTCAGTGCTCTTTATTCTAACTGCTGAGCCATCTCTCCATGAGAGACTAGACAGCTGGGAGCCATCAATCAGTTTCTGGGATTTGAACCAGGGTCCTCTGGATCCACAATCCATGATCTTAACCACTGAGCCACTGCTCCAGCACACCAGATTCCAAGATTTAACACCAGTATCCCAGATTCTTAGTTTTAAGTGGAGAGCCACACTTGGTCCTGAGGTTTCCAGACTTGTACTGAGCAACCCAACCTGCATCCTGGAGGCTCCAGCTTGTCAGTGACTTGTCATAGGACTCCTCGGCTTCCATAATCATGTGATCCAGTTTCTCTAATAATCTATCTACCTATCTATCTACCTATCTATCCATCTCTGTATCCATCTCTGCATCCCTCTTTTTTCTCTGTGTATAGAGCCATGCCTAATATCCCTATCTCCCCCGTGGTGATGCATGCATACTTTGCTTTCCAGTTCAGCGTCCATGGATGCTAAGCCTGCTCTCATGTTCTGGCTACTGTGAACAATGTTGCTATGAGCAGAAAATATAAGTCCTCCGAATTCTTTCGATAATACCCAGAAACAGAGCTAATAGATCATACTGTGGCAATTCTGTTGGCCTTGGAGAGGATTGTCCTGTGCTCCTCACCACCTCACACTCCCTAACTATTGTAGGCTTATATTTTCTCAACCTACTTTAAGAAGGGTTCAACCTCCCCTCTAGCCCTCCACCCACCAGAGGTGGTGGAAAGAAAGGTATCAGGATACGGGGGGAAGTGGACATATTGAGAAATGGTTCTTAGGATAAGATTCAATGGCCTTGACTAGACTCACTCACACTATTGTGTGACACTATTGTACGAGAGTGCTCACACTACTGTTTGACAGTACTCACTATTGTGTGGCACTATTGTGTCACAGGACTCACACTATTGTCATTAGGGTGACTCCAATCTTCATTGTTCTCAGTCCAGTCCACTAGCAAACATCAAACATGAACCAGCAGCTACAGCCCATTCCACTTGGCAGACACCACACACGAATCAGCAAAGCAGTTCAATCCTCGGCTCACCAACCAGCCTGAGTCTGCAAAAGCTACAGGCACCTCAGGACAAGTATTTGGCAAGTTTCTTTCTATGAAGTGACCACAAACAAAGCTCAGCAACACAATGTAACAAACACATTGTCAGCGGAGTCTAGCAAGGCAGAGCAAAGTGAACCAGTGCTCCAGCTCCCACTGTCTGCGGGGTCATAGTCACATTCCTTCATCACACATTCTTTCCCGTGTCTCCTACAGCAAAACATCCTTTCACCTGTGTGCTCAAGCAAAACGTCATTTGCCACATCTGACTTTCCAAAGAAACCAGGAGTGTCTACTTCACACAGGCTCAGATAGTGTCACATTCTTTTTGCCAACACTTGTTGGGTTTTTTTTTTTCTTCTTCTATTTCTCAGAGCCATTCCAGTAGGTATTATAAGGTGCCTAGTTGTGGGTTCTTTCTTTCTTTCTTTCTTTCTTTCTTTCTTTCTTTCTTTCTTCCTTTCTTTCTTCCTTTCTTCCTTTCTTTCTTTCTTTCGGATTTAAAAAAAAATTTTTAAGCCAGGCGTGTTGGCGCACGCCTTTAATCCCAGCACTCGGGAGGTAGACGCAGGCAGATTTCTGAGTTTGAAGCCAGCCTGGTCTACAAAGTGAGTTCCAGGACAGCCACGGCTATACAGAGAAACCCTGTCTGGAAAAAAAACAAAAAAAAAAATTTTTTTAAGATTTATTTATTTTATGTATATGAGTACACCATTGCTCTCTTCAGACACACCAGTCGAGGGCATCAGATTCCATTACAGATGGTAGTGAGCCACTACGTAGTTCCTGGGAATTGAACTCAGGACCTCTGGAAGAGCAGTCAGTGCTCTTAACCACTGAGCCACTGAGTCATCTCTCCAGCCCCTAGATGTGGGTTTGTGTTTTTTTGGTTTTTTTTTTTTTCGAGACAGTTTCTCTGTGTAGTCCTGGCTGTCCTGGAACTCAGAAATCCTCCTGCCTCCGCCTCCCGAGTGCTGGGATTAAAGGCATGTGCCACCACTACCTGGCATTAGTTGTGGGTTTTTAAGATTTTAATTTTTTTTATTTTATGTGCCTGATTGTTTTGCCTACATGTATCATGTATGTGTACCACCTGCATGTCTGGTGCCTTCAGAGTCAGAAGAGGCTGTCAGATCCCCTGGACCTGGAGTTACAGGTAGTTGTGAGCACCATGTGTGTGCTGGGACCAGAGCTTGAGGCAAGCTTCCAGCTGCAGCTCCACTTTTTCCCTTCAGTGATTTACAGGCGCTGCTCTTGCAGAGAACACAAGTCCAGCTTATGGCACACACATTTAAAGAGACTCACACTGCTTGTAAACCCAGTTCTAGGATATCTGACTCCCTCCTTTAGTACACACACACACATACACACACACATACACACACACACTAAAATAAGCAAGCAAGCAGACATACAGACAAACAGAAGCCGGAGAGCTGACTCAGAAGTTAAGAAAGAGAACTTGCTGCTCTTCCAGAAGACCTCCAAGGGGCCAGCCGGGCTTGGTGGTGCACACCTTTAATCCCAGCACTTGAGAGGTAGACGCAGGCAGATTCCTGAGTTTGAGGCCAGCCTGGTCTGCAAAGTGAGTTCCAGGATAGCCGGGGCTACACAGAGAAACCCTGTCTCCAAAAAACCAAAACCAACCAACCAACCAAACAAACAACCCCCCCCCACACACACACACAAACCAAAACCAAACCAAAAAAACAGAAAACAATAGAACCTGCAACTGGAGAGATGGCTCAGAGGTTGAGACCACAGAGATCATGAGTTCAATTCTCAGCAACCACATCATGGCTCACAACCATCTGTAATGAGATCTGGTGTCCTCTTCTGGCATGGGAGCATATATGCAGGCAGAATACTGTGTAAATAAACCTTAAAACAACAACAACAAAAACAGAAGCAGCAAACTCCTTTCTTTTAAACCTCTGCAAGAAAAGGTGGTCTCTTAACTGATGAGCCATCTCTCTAGCCTTCCTTTAAAACGCTTATTTTATTTGGTGTTTGGGTATAAACATGTATGAATGCAGATACCTAAGGAGTCCTGGAGTGGTCACCAACTCTCTAGGATGCAGAGTTACATGGGGTTATGAACCATCCAATGTATGTGCTGGGAACCAAACTCAGGTCTTCTGCAAGAACCATAAGCATTCTTACTGCTGAACCATCTCTACAGCTCCTGCTTTCAATTCTCTGGATAGGAAGTTAAGAACATAGAATTTGATGCTAACCCCATATGATGGTTTGTATAGGCTTGGCCTAGGGGAAGTGACACTATTAGGAGGTGTGGCCTTGTTGGAGGAAGTACATCATTGTGGGAATGGGCTTTGAGGTTCTATCCTCAGGCTCTGCACAATACAGAAAAGGCTTCTTCCTAGTTTCCTGGAAGCCAGTCTTCTGGTTGCCTTCAGAACAAGATGTAGAACTCTCAGCAACTCTAGCTCCATGCCTACCAGGATGCTGCCATGCTTCCTGCCATGATGATAATGGACTGAACCTCTGAACCTGTAAGCCAGCCCCAATTAAAAGCTGTCCTTTATAAGAGTTGCCTTGGTCATGGTGTCTTTTCATAGCAATGGAAACCCTAAGACATCCCAACCACCAGTAGCAAACTCCCACCTTGTTATATTTTCTGAATTTCATATAACCTAGGCTGGTCTCAAACCCATAACAATTACCTGCTTTACTGTCTCAAGTGCTAGGATTACATGGGAACTGCCACATTAATTAAAAGTCTCTCTCTCAGGGGGCTGGTGAGATGGCTCAGCAGGTAAGAGCACCCGACTGCTCTTCCGAAGGTGATAAGTTCAAATCCCAGCAACCACATGGTGGCTCACAACCATCAGTAATGAGATCTGGCTCCCTCTTCTGGAGTGTCTGAGTGTACTTACATATAATAAAAAAAAAAAAATTAAAAAAAAAGTCTCTCTCTCTCTCTCTCTCTCTCTCTCTTTCTTTCTCTAGTTAGATTAAACCTAGGACCTCGTGATATATGCTAGACAAGTGCTCTACCACTGTACTATGTTATCAAGCAATTTTTATACTTTTGAGGTTAAAAAAAAAAAAGCCCAATCTGTCTGTACTGGCTGGTTTTGTGTCAACTTGACACATGCTGGAGTTATCACATAGAAATGAGCTTCAGTTGAGAAAATGCCTCCATAAGATCCAGCTGTAAGGCATTTTCTCAATTAATGACCAAGGAGGGAAGGCCCATTGTGGGTGGTGCCATCCCTGGGCTGGTAGTCCCGGGTTTTATAAGAAAGCAAGTTGAGCAAGCCAGTAAGAAATGGCCTCCGCATCAGCTCCTGCTTTCTGACCTGCTTGAGTTCCAGTCCTGACTTCCTTTAGTGATGAACAGCAATGTGAAAGTGTAAGCTGAATAAACCCTTTCCTCCCCAACTTGCTTCTTGGTCATGATGTATGTGCAGGAATAGAAACCCTGACTAAGACACTGTCCTTGAACTCACTGTGTAGCCCAATTCTCTGGATTGAATTTGTAATCCTCCTACCTCATCCTTCCAAGTAGCCAAGATTATAGGCTTGTACCATTACTCTTGGCAAGAGGAGTTATGTGGTGATGTGTAATGATAAAAATCTCTTACCTTCTAAGAGACTGGAGTTTTTTCTGGACCTCACAGCCAGAGTTAATAATATGCCTTGAAGTCACTTAAGACTTAACACAAAGCCGGGCGTGGTGGTGCACGCCTTTAATCCCAGCACTCGGGAGGCAGAGGCAGGAGAATTTCTGAGTTCGAGGCCAGCCTGGTCTACAAAGTGAGTTCCAGGACAGCCAGGGCTATACAGAGAAACCCTGTCTCGAAAAACAAAACAAAACAAAACAAAACAACAACAACAAAAAAGACTTAACACAAATATCCTGCCATGTGCTCGACCTGTTGGTTTAACCTGCCTTTAAGAGAACAATGTGGGGCCGGGCGTGGTGGCGCACGCCTTTAAACCCAGCACTCGGGAGGCAGAGGCAGGCGGATTTCTGAGTTCGAGGCCAGCCTGGTCTACAGAGTGAGTTCCAGGACAGCCAAGGCTATACAGAGAAAACCTGTCTCAAAAAACCAAAAAAAAAAGAAAAAAAAAAAAGAGAACAATGTGGGCTGGTGAGATGGCTCAGCAGTTAAGAGCACTGACTGCTCTTCCCAAGGTCCTGAGTTCATTACTCACAACCATCTGTAATGAGATCTGACTCCTGGTGTGTCTGAAGACAGCTACAGTGTACTTACATATAATAAATAAATAAATAAATAAATAAATCTTTAAAAAAGAGAGAGAGAGATCAATATAACAACCAACCTCACAAGGCTTGGATTCCAGTGTAATCGACACTTATACTCTGAGCTAACCTTAAATTATGTACTCCTCCACATCCCTGACCCAGAGCAACATGGCTGTGTTTCCTAATAACCATTTGCTGAATATAGCTCAAATAGAGGTTGGAAGCAATCTTATAAAATGAATATTCACCATAAATGTTGTATACAATATTTGGGTAATGCTTGATAAACAGTGATGTTTACAGTAGTTTGTTATGTAGGTCAGTTGAAGTCTGTCTTTTTTTTTTTAAAGATTTATTTTATTTATTATATGTAAGTACACTGTAGCTGTCTTCAGACACTCCAGAAGAGGGCGCCAGATCTCGTTACGGATGGTTGTGAGCCACCATGTGGATGCTGGGATTTGAACTTATCACCTTCGGAAGAGCAGTCGGGTGCTCTTACCCGCTGAGCCATCTCACCAGCCCTGAAGTCTGTCTTTTAATCTCTCTTTATATTTTTTTTGGGGGGGGGAATTCAAGACAGGGTTTCTCTGTATAGCCCTGGCTGTCCTGGAACTCACTTTGTAGACCAGGCTGGCCTTGAACTCAGAAATCTGCCTGCCTCTGCCTTCGGAGTGCTGGGATTAAAGGTATGCACCACCACACCCGGCTTGTTTTAATCTCTTATAAAACTCTGTTAGAGGTTTCTGTAAAGTGTCCCATTTCTTCCCCATGGGATGGATGCTTTCTGTGATGTCCCATGAAGATAGAGCAAAGCCCCTTGCCAGGGACAGATACACACAGACATATTCACACAGACTTAGACTCAAATTCACAAGGCATTCAGGCAGGCACAGACTCGAACAATGGACAGGTAGAAAGATGAAAGACACAGGGAATAAAAGTGAAGAACACAAATCTGGGCTTGTTCTTCATTAAAGACACCAAGAGGAAGTATTATGGGGTCTGTGACCTCTGGGAAAAGGCCATATAGTCAATGGCATAGACTCAATCTAATTACCATTGAAAGACTTACTGACTAGCTGCCAGCAGAGTGGACGAACAATCTCTGAGCCAAATTTGAGAATGCCACAAGAAAGGAATTGAAGGAAGAATTTTTTAAAGGGAAAAACCACACACAAGAAGACCTTCGGAACCCTGTCTCGAAAAAACAAAAAAAACAAAAAAAACAACAACAAAAAAGAAGACCTTCAGTATCTATGAAAACAAGCAAAAACTGGTCTGTTCTGCCAAGTTAAGAAGTTAAACAAAGCCGGGGGTGGTTGGTGGCACACGCCTTTAATCCCAGAACTCTGGAGGCAGATGCAGGCGGATTTCTGAGTTAGAGGCCAGCCTGGTCTACAAAGTGAATTCCAGGACAGCCAGGGCTATGCAGGGAAACCCTGTCTTGAAAAACAAACAAACAAACAAACAAAAAACCCCAAAACAAAACAAAAAACAAACAAACAAAAAAAGAAGTTAAACAATCTTTGAGTATCTGCATAAGAAAGTAACAGAAGCAAAAAAGCATTCATAACAAGTAGATGGTTGCCAGGCGTGGTGGCCCACGCCTTTAATCCCAGCACTCGGGAGGCCGAGGCTGGCAGATTTCTGAGTTAGAGGCCAGCCTGGTCTACAAAGTGAATTCTAGGACAGCCAAGGCTATACCGAGAAACCCTGTCTCAAAAAATCAAACAAACAAACAAACAAACAAACAAAAACAAAAACAAAAAAACAAGTAGATGGTCACAGCTGTACATTTTGGGATACAGCTCATTTAGTCAGGGTAACTGGGAACTTATTTTACAGGGACCAGAGTCAGAGACAAATGGCTAGTGAATACCAAAACGTATCCCTGGCAGAAAACGGAGTTCCTTCAGCCATCACAGAGTGCTTAAATTGTAGCACTTTTATTTCATTTTGCTTTTAAACAGTGTGTTCAAACCAATGACAAAGGTTCCTTTCTTGTTCATTTTTCTTTATTCTTGAAAATTTCATACATGATTATATCTACACCCATTCTTTTTCTAGTTTCCCAGAATTATTTCCAACACAGCCCAGGCTGAACCTCATGTCCTTCTTGTGATGACCCACTAAGCCCAGTTAGACCTGCCTGTATGTGTGTGGTTGTGTGGCCATCTACTGGAGCCTAGGAAATCGACCAGTGGCCACATATGCTTTAAAAAGAGGAGAGAGGCCAGGTGGTGGTGGCGCCTGCCTTTAATCCCAGCACTTGGGAGGCAGAGGCAGGCAGATTTCAGAGTTCGAGGCCAGCCTGGTCTACAGAGTGAGTTCCAGGACAGCCAGGGCTACACAGAGAAACCCTGTCTCGAAAAACCGAATAAATAAATAAGTAAGTAAGTAAATAAATAAATAAATAAATAAATAAATAAATAAATGGGGGGGCTGGTGAGATGGTTCAGCGGGTAAGAGCATTAACTGCCCTTCTGAAGGTCCTGAGTTCAAATCCCCAGTAACTACATGGTGGCTCACAACCACCTGTAATGAGACCTGATGCCATCTTCTGGGGTGTCTGAAGACAGCTACAGTGTACTTACATATAATTAATAAATAAATAAATAAATAAATAAATAAATATTTTTAAAAGGGGGGCTATTCATAGGATTTCCCCTCCTCCAATAGCCCCTCAGTAAGGGGTGGGCCTGGGCAGCACCTCCCCATCTATGCCTGAATAAGAGGAACTTTCTAAACACAATTCTGCCTCAGAGCCCAAGCAGCTTCTTAATAAATTCAGAATCAAATGAAAAGAGCCTTAGGAACTGTGAGATTTGCTTCCAGCTCCTTTGCAACTGAGCCATGAGAGCATCTGCTACTCCCTTGGGCCTACCCGGAAAGTCCTGTTCCTTGGTGAAGCAGAGATGAACAGACAGCTGGCCTTAGTGAACTAGAGATGAAGGTCCTTTGGGTTTGCCGTGTTATCTACCTTGACCATTGTCCTCCACAGGTACTTTTCCAGTGTCCCATAGCCTCTTGACACAGCGCTGCTTTGTGAGCTGGGAGCTCTGCCATCTTGGAAATCCACTCACTTAGTCACTGGAGGCTACTGAGCACTCTAAAGCATTGTGATGTGCTAAGTACATGACAACGAGCAAACTGGGTCCCATTCTTGCCTCTGTGGAGCATGAAAGACAGAGGGCACAAACAAAACAGCATCCAGTACAGCCGGGCACGAGGACACATCCAGCTTGAGTCCCCGTGTGACAAACATGACTCTGTCCTTGACACACCATCCGAGTCACTATCACAACCTCTGCCAATCACAAGCACCCAGCTGATTAAAATAAGATCCAGGCCCAGTACATGCCAATGTGCTCATGTATGCTGTTGCCCACAGTGGTTGGAAGAGGGTATCAGATGCCTTGGAGCTGGGGTGACAGGGAGCTGTGAGCCAACTGATTTGGGAGCTTGGAAGGAAAGTTGAAAGTTGAGAGAAGAATCATGGTTACAGGAGACTGTAAAGAGGTGTGTGTGGGGCTGGTGAGATGGCTCAGCGGGTAAGAGCACCCGACTGTTCTTCCGAAGGTGATAAGTTCAAATCCCAGCATCCACATGGTGGCTCACAACCATCTGTAACGAGATCTGGCGCCTCTTCTGGAGTGCCTGAAGACAGCTACAGTGTACTTACATATAATAAATAAAAAAATAAATCTTTGTGTGTGTGTGTGTGTGTGTGTGTGTGAGAGACAGAGAGAGAGAGAGAGACAGAGAGAGAGAAACAGTGAGGAGTAAGAAATTTGTGCACAGGAAGGTCATCTATCTCAGATAGCATGATACGTTGTATATTCCTCTGACCAAGCCAGCTCAGTCAGTCAACAGGGTCTCAATGGAATGATCGAAGATTGAAAAGAAAAAGAAAATTAGACAACATTAGACAACACCGAGTGCTGAGGCCGAAGTGGATTTATTTTTTTCCAGTCTCCTTTTTTTTTTTTCAAGACAGGGTTTCTCTGTGCTCTGTGTTGCCCTGGCTGTCTTGAAACTCACTTTGTAGACCAGGCTGGCCTCGAACTTAGAAATCCTCCTGCTGGGCTGGTGAGATGGCTCAGCAGGTTAGAGCACCCGATTGCTCTTCCGAAGGTGATGAGTTCAAATCCCAGCAACCACATGGTGGCTTACAACCACCTGTAACATGATCTGACGCCCTCCTCTGGTGCGTCTGAAGTCAGCTATAGCGTATTTATGAAGAATAATAAGAAATGAATCCTTGGACCGGAGAGATCAACCGGAGCAAGCAAGGCTGTCCAGAGTGAGCGGAGCCTAACGGGGAAGGCCGGAGCGAGCTGGGCCGACTGGAGCGAACAGGGCCGGCTGAAACAAGCGGGGGCCGGCTGAAACAAGCGGGGGCCATATGGGGGGCGGCCAGGAGCGAGTAGGGCTGGCCAGAGGGAGCGGAGCGGGCAGGAGCTAGCGGGGTCGAGCGGAGCAAGCGGGGTTGACCGGAACAAGGGAAAAAAAAAAAAAAAAAAGAAATCCGCCTGCCTCTGCCTCCCGAGTGCTGGGATTAAAGGCGTGGGCCACCATGCCCGGCTCCAGTCTCCTTTTATATCATTCTAAGGACATGCAAAGAATAAGGTCAACTCTAGGTCAAGGTGATCTTGAGCCTACATCCTTGTCCTAGCCAATGTCAAATTCCTGCCAAATTTCTAGAAGGCAGCCCCAAAGCTCTCCACATTTCCCCAAAGCTAGAAGGGACTCTGAGTTTTCCCCCAAGCCCCCAGAAAGAAATGAATGTTCAGAGGCCATCACGATGTCTCAAGCCTGTAATCCCAGAACATGCCATGGTGAGGAAGACCCACGGCTATAAATCTGAAGTTACCCTAGGACCATGGTAAGTTTCAGAATAGCTTGGGCTACAATGTGAGACCTTGTCTCAAAACAAAATCACCTGGTACCCATTAATTACTACATTCAAACTTTGTGGGTTTTTTTTTTTTTCCCTTGTTCCGGTCAACCCCGCTCGCTCTGCTCGACCCCGCTCGCTCTGGCCAGCCCCACTTGCTCCCGGCCGCCCCCTTATGGCCCCGCTTGTTCCAGCCAGCCCTGCTCACTCAGATCGGCTCCGCTTGCTCCGGTTTGGCCCCGCTCGTTCCGGCCATCCCCGTTCAGCCCCACTCGCTCCGGCCCTGCTAGCTCCGGCGTCCCTGCTTGCTCCGGCCGTCCCCGTTTGGCTCCGCTCACTCCGGACAGCCTGGCTTGCTCCGGTTGGTCTCTCCGGTCCAAGGATTCATTTCTTATTATTCTTCATAAGTACGCTGTAGCTGACTTCAGACGCACCAGAGGAGGGCGTCAGATCTTGTTAAGGGTGGTTGTAAGCCACCATGTGGTTGCTGGGATTTGAACTCATCACCTTCGGAAGAGCAGTCGGGTGCTCTAACCNTTAACTTAATCTTACAGGTTACAGTTCATAATGAAGGCAAGGCAGGGCAGGAACCCAGAGGCAGAAATTGACACAGAGACTCTGAGAGAGTATATAGTGCTTTCTCCTTGGGCTCACATTCAGATTGCTCAAGGGTGGCACAGCCCATACTGGGCTGGGCCTTTCCACATCACTCATTAACCAATAAAATGCTAACAAACTGGCTTACAGGCCAGTCCACTGAAAGCAATTACTCAATTTACATTCCCTCTTCCCAGATGAATCTAGCCAGAATCAAGCTGACAAAACAGAACAACAAAATCTTTTTTTTTTTTTTTGATTTTTTGAGACAGGGTTTCTCTGTGTAGCCTTGCCTGTCCTGGAGCTCACTTTGTAGACCAGGCTGGCCTCGAACTCAGAAATCCACCTGCCTCTGCCTCCCAAGTGCTGGGATTAAAGGTGTGCGCCACCACCATCTCGCAAAATCTTTTTTTTTGGGGGGGGGGGTGTTAGTGGGTGTGGTGGTGGTGGTTTCAAGACAGGGTTTCTCCTCGAACTCAGATATCTGCCTGTCTCTGCCTCCCAAGTGCTAAAATAAAAGGCGTGTGCCACCACGCCCGGTAAAACAACAAAATCTTACCAGCATAGACTGAAAGTATAGAACAAACAAACACCTTTTAAAAATCTATATATGTAGTCGGGCGTGGTGGCGAAGTGAGTTCCAGGACAGCCAGAGCTATACAGAGAAACCCTGTCTCGGAAAAAAAAAAAAAAAAAAAAAAAAGAAAAAGAAAAAGAAAAATCTATATATGTGTAAAACCGGACCCAGAGCTGGTGTCACTTCTGTTTCTCCAATTTGAGTTTCTATATCTGAAAATTAGCTACCTTATCTTGCCTTCCTTTATCTCTGGGCTCCAAAAATGAGAAAAGCAACGGAAAAACTAAAGATTAGATTTCAGATTCCACCAGATCTTTAAGCAAAAGGTGACTTCACTCTATTTATTGTTAAGAAGAGTCCCAGAAACCAGGAGCGGAGGAGCAGGTCTGCAATCTTAGTATTTGGAGACAGGGGAATTAATGAGTTGGACGCCCCCCAGGTCTTCGTAGCAAGACATTTCCCAGAAAGAAATGAATGTAAAACGAAAAAAAAAAAAAAAAGGAGAGAGAGAAGTAAAGAAGAAAAAGAAAGAGAAAGGGAGGGAGGGAGGGAGAGAGGGAGCAGTGTCCTCTGCCTCCCGGTTTAAGTGTCAGCCAATTACGAAGTCCCCTAGCAGGACACGTTTGCGTCGTTGGCTTGAGGGCAAATAGAAGCTAAAGGAGGCGGGGCTAGTTCCCTAATCCAAGATGGCCGAAGAGGCGCTTCTAGAGGGAGGCTCAAAGGCAGATAATGCCATTGGTGGAATTACGGCTGCTTCGTAGTGGGAGGGAATGACAGCACCTCAGTTTCCGGTTCCGGCAATACCGGGATCCCAGTGGAGATGGAGGAAGATGCGAACCGAGTCTGGCTGTCGCTGGGACTGGAGGGTAGAGCGGGGACTGCGGTCTAGGAGTCCTAGTCTCAGACGCGGCTAAAGCGCCGGGGTCTGAGAAGGTAAGCGACCACGGTGCTTGGGTGCCTTGAAGGATCAGAGGTACCTAAGATTCAACTTGTCGAGGAGGCAGCGGATATCTGTCTGCTCTGCGGGGCTGCATCGCCATGGGAAGCCGCTCTGCAGTTTTGGCAACGAAAGGCAAGTCTCCCGAGGCATCTCGTCCTGGCAGAGGAGCATGAGAGACTGACAACTAGAGAAGCCTGACGAGGGGCATGCCCGAGGACCCTGAATTGGCCGTGCAAGAGCCTGACAGAAGGTGCATAAAAGAGGGTGTCACGTGGAGTATGTGGAGGGGATTGTCATGTGGTGTGTGTGGAGGATCACGTGGAAATCTATTGAAGACCAATGAAGACTAGGTGGGAGCCTCACCACGCCGGAGGGAGGAAGCTGTCTTGGGAGGTGGCATAGTCAGGACCTAGTGAAGGGCAATGAATAGTTAGCGGGACAGGTGTTCCATCATACAGTTGATTCACGTTCATGTAGGTGACAGCTCCCAGAATGCAGAACCTGAAGTGGCGGAGAGGAAGAAAAGAGAGTGCTGGCAAGTATTTGTTCTGAGAATGGCAGCCTGGTGTCTGGTCAGGAGTTGACTGTTACACGTTGACCTGATGTGGTGGGAGTGGCTGATTGGAATGGACTAGTTAGTCATCATTGTGTCCACGTCCAAGGATGGAATCAGAGTACTCCTAACCTGCCCCTAATGATGCTGGAATCTGAGAATAGTTATAGTTCCTATAAAGCTGACAACCTGGAATAAGTAAAGCAATGCTTGCCACATTTTGACAATCCACATATTATCTAGAGATATTAGAGTGTTGTTTCTTAATCAGCAGGTTTACAGTATGGCCTGAATCCCCTCTGACCCCCAAGACAGGGTTTTACTGTGTAAACCAGGCTGACCTTAAACTCCTGTCTCTCTTGCCTCATTGCCCTTGGGCTAGGGTGATAGAAGTGTGCTACCACACCTGGCTCTGCTCTTGTATGGACAACTATAATGTCCATGCCATCTATGGACCACTCTGGCTGCTGAGGACTTAGAACCTTGTGCCGTAAGGGAAATACTTTACTGTTAACAAAATCCTTCCACAGTTGTTATGCCAATGATCTAGCTCAGTTGGTAGAAGGTGCATAGCATGCAGCTCAGAATAAACCTGGCAGGCATTATCATGGCTCCCACCTATATCTCAGCATTTAGGAATTGCAGATAAGAGGCTCAGAAGTTCAAGGCCAGTTTGGGCCACTTGAAACTCATACCAAACAAACAACAAAACAGCTGCAAAGGCAGCAAAGAAAAGCAAGAGAGTAGTTGTGAGTTTTGCTTATGTGAGGAGGAGAGTGGGCTTGTAACATGTGCATATTTGAGCTAAGTCTATTTGCCATTTCATTTGATAACTTCAAGCATAAAACGCTCCCTAGTCTGGGCGATCTGTTGGGATACACAGAAGGCACTTAATGATTCACAAACAATGCTTTTGTTGTTGGTTTGTTTTTTGTTTTTTGTTTTCTAAGACAGGGTTTCTCTGTGTAGCCCTGGCTGTCCTGGAACTCTGTAGACCAGGCTGGCCTTGAACTCAGAAATCCACCTGCCACTGCCTCCCAAATGCTGGGATCAAAGGCGTGTGCCACCACTGCCCAGCTCTGTTTTTATTGTTTTAAAGATTTATTTATTTATTATATGAAAGTACACTGTAGCTGTCTTCAGACACTCCATAAGAGGGTATCAGATCTCATTACTGATGGTTATGAGCTACCATGTGGTTACTGGGATTTGAGCTTAGGACCTTTGGAAGAGCAGTCAGTGCTCTTAACCGCTGAGCTCTCTCTCCAGTCTCCCTCTGTTGTGGGTTTTTGTTTTGTTTTGTTTTGTTTTTTGTTTTTTTCTAGACAGGGTTTCTCTGTATAGCCCTGGCTGTCCGGAATTCACTTTGTAGACCAGGCTGGCCTCGAACTCAGAAATCCACCTGCTTCTGCCTCCAGAGTGCTGGGATTAAAGGCATGCGCCACCACGCTCTGCTTGTTGTTTTTTAAAGCAGGATTTCTTGTAATCCTGGATGGCCTTGAACTTGCCTTAGTCAAAGATGACTATGAACTCATGATCTTCCCCCTCCTGAATGCTAGGACTATAGGCCTGGGTCACCATATCTTTGTTGTTGTCATGCCTTGCTGGGGATTAAATTTAGGGTTGGGTACATGGTAGGCAGTCACTCTGTCAACTGAGCTACAACCCCAGCCCCATGAACAGAAAATCCAGGATTGGAGTCCAGTACCACAAATTAGGTCAGACAAAGAGCCAGAGGGAAGATGGACTGACTGGCTGAACCAGGAGAAAAGAAGGCTGAGGAATGATTGCATTCATATTTTTACAAAGAGAATTTTCCAGCGGATGAAATAAAAACTGATATTTCAGCAGGACATCTGGAGGTTATAGGACACTGGAGCAAGCTGAGATCCCACTTTTAGGGGAGAAACTTCGTTTATTCCAAGGGTATAGTGCCTCTCAGCCTTCTAATATGGTGCCTTATTGATTGGGTCATGACCTTTAGTGGTTCCTATGACATTGTAGGATTACAGACTGGCCCTGGGAAATTTTGGCTTCCTTCTGGGTTGGAGACAGGGGAAAAGGAGCAGTGAGCTCTGCCTCAGGATTTCTCAGTAGAGATGCCTATAGTGGGTGATTCTGCATTATAGGTTAAGAAGGTGCCCAGGAAACCAGGTCTTAGAACAGAGTACCTCATCACTCTGCCCTTCTGCCCTGCCTAGCATGCAGTTTGTGCATGCCCAGCAGGAGGCCCCTGCTTGAGCCCTGCTCTGTTTGTCTTGCGATGACACCATGCCTGCTCAGCCAATAAACTCAGTCACTCCCCAGAAACACTAAGAAAAGGCAGTCTTGGCTTCTGGGATAACGCTGAGAGAACTGGCAGTCTCTAGGGTGTTTACACTGCTTCCCATGGGAGGACTTAGTTTTAATTTAAACAGAGAGAATTGCACTGAGATGTTTGGCTCACTTGGCACAGAAGGCACGTGGAGGAGAGCTCTTGGCTTATCTTGCCTTTGCTGCTGTGTGGCTGTATGACGCTGGGCTGGTCACGTTTGACCGTTAGATTCCTCAATTTGCTCCCTTCCCTGAAGTATTTTTGTTGTTGTTTTGTGGTTTGCACACTCAGGGTTAGCCCAGATGCAAGCAGCTCCTGTAGCTCTCTAGGTTCTTGAGAGGAAACCGCTCGGGTGGCTCTTCTCTCTTTCGGGGACTAGCTAATGGCCAAGGAGGACTTAGAGCTTTGGTCTCTTCCTGACTGTTAGACTCCTTTTCCTAGAGAGTGGGTAGGAGGGTGAGGATGCCCTGTGGTGCGAAATCCCTCTCTACACTTGTCCGACACTTTCTTCTAACATAGACTGGAGAAAATATAGATTATGGGGGTGGGGTGGGTGCAGAGATGGTCAGAGCAGCTGGCACGGGGGACAAGTGAGGTAAGCAGGCAGCAAATGTTAGTAAGGTGACCCTCACTGAGCATGAGCGGACAAAGGTGGCTGCTTCCTCAGAGGAGCCAGGAGTGTCCCAGCCTCCAGGAATTTCCCCATGGCACACAGTGACATCCTGCTCTCCATGCAGACCTTGGATCATGCCAGGTGGATGGTTTGTCAGGACTGTGATGCCAAGACAAAATTCAGAATGGTCGGCCTCTACACAGCGTAGGGGCTGAGGTGCGGGGTGGTCAGCATTGGTGAGCATATGTGGTGAGGAATGATTTCAGAAGGGCTTATCAAAGACAGAAGTGCAGAGACAATGTTCGGGGTCGTGGACACACTGAGCCAGGCTGTTTGAAGGCTAGGCTTTGCTGAGGTCAGTGTCCCGAGAGATACAAGCCCGAGAGGTGGACTTGGTAGCTTAGGTAGGAGGGGAAAGAAATGCAGTCCTGACCTTCCTCACATCTCCCGCCTGCCCAAACCCTAGGTATCCGGGCACAATGGAGGACAAACGGAACATCCAGATCATCGAGTGGGAGCACCTGGACAAGAAGAAGTTCTATGTGTTTGGCGTTGCCATGACAATGATGATCAGGGTCAGCGTGTACCCGTTCACCCTCATCCGCACCCGTCTGCAGGTCCAGAAGGGCAAGAGCCTCTACCACGGGACCTTCGATGCCTTTGTCAAGATCCTGCGAGCAGATGGAGTGGCGGGCCTCTACCGGGGGTTCCTGGTCAACACCTTCACACTCATCTCCGGCCAGTGCTATGTCACCACTTACGAGCTCACCCGGAAGTTTGTGGCTGACTACAGCCAGAGTAACACCGTCAAATCACTGGTAGCCGGGGGCTCCGCCTCACTCGTGGCCCAGAGCATCACGGTACCGATCGATGTTGTCTCCCAGCATCTGATGATGCAGCGGAAGGGTGAGAAAATGGGTCGCTTCCAAGTGCGCGGGAACATAGAGGGACAAGGGTTGATTGCCTTCGGCCAAACTAAGGACATCATCAGGCAGATCCTTCGGGCTGACGGCCTCCGAGGCTTCTACCGGGGCTACGTGGCCTCGCTGCTCACGTATATCCCAAACAGTGCTGTCTGGTGGCCCTTCTACCACTTTTATGCAGGTAAGCAGGGGCTGGGGAGGAGAGCAGTTACTGGTGGGGTGGGGACACTGTTGCTTCTGGCTGTTTAGAGTGGAGATGAGTACAGAGAGGGGACCAGATCAGCCCCACTGAGTGTTGGGATCACAGGTACACGCCCCCAGCCGAGCCCGGTTTTGCTAGCCCTGTTTCTTCTACTTAGCACAGTATCTGCATCTCGACTTTGTGGTAAAACTAAACTCTGTACTGACCCTTTGGGAGTACAGTCTGGCAATCGTTTTTTTTGTTCTTGTGGCTTTGTGAGGCAGGGTCTCTCTGTTTAACCCAGACTGGCTTTGAACTCACTGTATAGTCCAATGTAACCTGGGACTTAACAGCAAGGCTTCTGCTCCGTAAGCGCTGGGATCACCTCAGCAAAATCTTCCGAGGGAGGTTAGAGATGTAGCTCAGTTGAGGAGAGCTTAGCCAGCATCTCCAGGCCCGCAGAAAAGCCACACTAAGACTAAAGCGAGTGCCCAGGAAGGCATTTTCTCTGGAGGCTGCCTTTGACCTCTGCCCTCACCTGATCTTGTGAATGCTTAAAAGAGTTACGTTTCCCCTCGTGCCCTATTCTGCAGCATTGCTAGCCAAACCTGTCCAGAGGTCCCGGCCTACAATCTGACTGTGGTCCTCCTGTGTGTCCTACTAGGGATGGAGCACAAGGCCTTGCACGCCCACTGTATACATAGGCAGCTGCTTACCTGTATCACCAGCCATTTAAAAATTAAACATTGGTTTTGTTTTTAAAATAGGCTCTTATTCTACATCCCTGGCTAGCCTGAAACTCAGTACATAGCTCAGGCTGACCTTAAATTCTGAGCAGTTTGCTTCAGCCTCTCAAGTACTAGGCTACTAATGTGGCTGCCTGGCTTAAGTTTTATTCTGAGGCAGGGTCCTGCCTCTGTCTCCTCAGCTGCTGGAGTTCTAGGCTCACACTACCATACTCAGTGTGTTGGTTTGTCTCTGAGACTGGGACTCGGGTAACCAAGGCTGGCCTTAAAGTACTGATCCTGCTGCCTCTGCTCACCTGGTGCTGGGGTTATGGCCATGTGTCCACCACCCAGTGCTTTTTTTCGAGTCAGGATTCATATAATCCAGTCTGGTCTTAAGCTTGCTCTGTGGACAAGAGGGACTTCAAACTCCTGATTCTCCTACTTCCTCCTTCCCTCCAAGTGCTGGGGTGACAGCCATGTCCAGCTTGTTTGTGACAGAGTCTCTCACAGTGTATCCTACTTGGGCCTCCTACTCAGTGTGTACTCTTCTCTCTCTCTCTCTCTCTCTCTCTCTCTCTCTCTCTCTCACTGAGGTAGGGCCTCATTGTATAGCCCTAACTTGCCTGCTATGTGGGCCACGCTGCTTGGCAGTTGGATTTCTAATCCTCCTTCCTCTGCCCGCTGGGATTAAAGGCTTGCAACATGTCTGGTTTATGCAGTGCTAGGGATCAGATCCAGTGTTTGAGCTATGCTGGGTAAGCCCTACCAACTGAGCCACATGCTTAGGCCCCCGTTTATATAGACTCTTGAGACATCTCACGGAGCAGCTAGGTTGGACTTGAACCTGTTCTGTAGTCCATGCAGGCCCTCAACTTGTGATCCACCTGCTTCTGTTGCCTTAGAGCCCAGTCTACACGTAAAGTAATTCCTGGGTTTTTTTTTTTTTTTCCTATGCCCCCTGTTCTCTAATAATTACTGGAAGTTTCTATACTCATTGTAACTTCCGAGTAATGATACAGACACCTGGTATTTTTATTAACGAGTAGCAAGGCTAAGCCAGGCAGGTTCTGAGCTTTCTAACCTGACTGGACTGCTAATACCCAGACAGATGCCACATTACTTGCCATTCTGGTCTTTTGCCCTGGCTTGCTCTGGTCCCTGTGTGTCCTCATGGCTGCTCTCTCACTGTGACTTCAAGTCAAATCCTCTTGGTCCTTCCACATGGTCTCCCATATCTCCTTCTCCTCCTGGTCCCTCTCCCTCTCACTGGGACCCTCCCTCATTGGGGTCGGAAGTCCCACCCTACTCTCTTCTGTCCAGCTGATTGCCAATCAGCTCTTCATTAAACCCATTGATCTTCTTGCCCCAGGAAAGTGGCAGCTTGCAGGAGCAGGGCCAGTGTATCCAGGCCCAGGAAACAGGCAGTGCAGGTCTAATGACTGCAGCCTAATGACTGCAAAATGCCTCCTTCAGGAGAGGAAGGGTGCCCATGAGGCAAACACCAGGTCACCCTGTTTCTGTTGACATGCTTGACTGGGGTGGTGGGGTGGTGGTGGAACAGTTAGGAACTGGGGAAGAGGCGGCTCCAGCAGGCTTACGGAATTCATGTCAGCTGGGACTTGGAGGCTGTGACCTCTGTCCTGCCAGCCTTCTTCCTACGTCTGTCTAGTCTCAAACTACCAAAACTAAATGCATGAGAAAGGATTTGTAAGGACCTGACTGACTAGGAAAGTGAGAGGAGATTTTTGAAATGACGAGTCTGTTTGTGTCTAGGGAAAGACCTAAGACCTGTGTGTCTTAGGGAAAAGCCTGAGTTTGTGTAGTGTCCTCCAGGTCCTTGGTCACTCACCTCCAGTCGTACCCACTGCCCCCCCCCCCCTCGCTCTGTTCTAAGTTGCTGGTCTTACTGTTCCGCTCCGCCCCTCGCCCCGCCCCCCCACCCCCACTACAGGCATGCCTCTGCCTCCCGTGCTTTTGATAACTGTTATTCTGTGCCTTGGGAAGCTCTTTGCCTGGGCACACATGGTTCACCATCAGGTCGTTTCTGAACTTCACTTTCCAGGAAGCACCATGACTGCTTTGTTGAAAGTCACAGCTTGCTTCTCCTCTACCCTTTACTGTAGATCTAGTGTGCCCCCCTGACAGGGCGGTGACATGCTATGCCGTGCTTATTGTCCCTTCTCTCTTACTAGAATGTGTACTTTCCGAGGGCAGACATCCCAGGCACTTTTTTTTTTCATTCATTGCACGGCCCTCAGCACCCAGGGTGGCTCATTGAATCTTTGCTGACTAAATGAATGAACTCTTGTCTTTTCCCTCAAGAGAGAGTAAAGCAGAGAATCTGTGCACAGGCACACTTCCCAGTGGCACGGAGGAAACAGGCCTCGGTGCCTGGAGCCCCACAGTCATTGGCACTTGGAAATCCAAGTTTCTCCTTCTTCTCTTGTCCTAGTGATTGAGCCTAGAGCCTCACACGGGCTAAGCAGGTGCTGGGCCACCGAGCTACACCCCTACTCCTTGTTTATTTGTTGCTCTTCTTATTTTGTGAGACATGGCTGGCCTTATAAAAATTACAAGCATGTACCACTATGTCTGGCCTTCTCTCTTTTTTAAAATTTAAACAGAATGTCATGTATCTCTCAAGTCACTGTGTAGCTGAAGATAACCTTGACCTTCTGACACCCCCACCCCCACCCCCAGTGTACTTCCAGAGTGCTGGGATTACAAATGTGTGCCACCGTGCCTGGCTTTCTGTGCTGGGGATCAAATCCAAAGCTCTATGCATGCTAGACTCTATGCCTTCTCAGCTCCATGTATGCTAAGGGAGCACCTTGCTACCTGAACCCCTTTATTTTCTTGAGACAGAGTCTCATGAAGTCTGTATTGGCCTGGAAGTCACTGTGTAGCTAAAGATGAACTTAGACTCCCAACCCTACATTCATCTTTCAAGTGCATCACCATCCTGCCTGCATCGCTTGCTTAGCCTTGTTTTTTGAGACAGGGTTTCTCTGTATAACCCTGCATGTCCTGAACCTAGTCTTGAAATCGGGGATCCGCCCATCCCTGGAATTAAAGTCATGCTTCATCATGCCCAGCCATTTTCCTTTCTTGGTATAATCTGGTCCTCATTATAAGACTTCCCACTTTAATATTAATTGCTTTTATTTATAAAAATATGTACATAGTCCAAAATTCCAAGTGAATTTTGAAGTGCTAAGGATGTGGCTGAGTTGGTAGAGTGCCTGCCTGCCTGGCACACATGAAGCCCTGGGAGCCATCGCCAGCAGTGTGTGGTCCAGCTGTGGTGCCACGAGTCTGTAATCCCTGGACTTTGGAGACGACAGGAGAGTCAGGGCTCCTCCTCTGCTACATACTGAGCTCCAGACCAGCCTGGGCTACATGACACTTTGCCTTCCCCTGGCCCCCTAGAAGTAAAGAACTTTGAAAAGGTATACAGAATGCAGTGAACAGCCTTCCTACCCATGGCTGTCACCGAGTCCCTTCCATAGAGACCACTGTGTCCTTTATAAATGGGTACAACCAGAATGACTTAAAAAAGCCCCAAAGATATATAATGTGCATCGCTAGTGGATGCAGGCAGAAGCAGAAAGAGAAAGGTATAGGAAGGTGTAAAGGTCCAAAGGGCCAAGGGCTTGTCTCTGTGTGCAGGCGTGAGAGGGCAGATGGGTGGAACCTCGTATCTTGAGGCCTTGTCTTTCCCTGGATTCCAGAGCAGCTGTCGCGTCTGTGCCCTCAGGAGTGCCCTCACATTGTCTTTCAAGCCATCTCTGGGCCCCTGGCTGCAGCCACTGCCTCCATCCTCACCAATCCCATGGATGTCATCAGAACCCGTGTGCAGGTAATGCCAGCCTCCTCCCCACCCTGAGTCAGAGAAGCCATTAGAAGCAAGACCTGTAGGCCTCCAGTGTCCCTGTGACCTCAGTGCCGTGACCCTGGTGTTTAGTCAGCCTAGTGATCATCCAAGCCCCTCCCTGTCCTTATCTCTGCAGATACCAGCTGAGCACTGAAAGCCTCTAGCTTGTTTTTTCTTGTTGTCTGTCCCTTGCATAGCTACCCATTTGCATGCCCAGCCTCGGGAGCTCTTACTGCTTTCTTCTAGCCTTCAGCTGGAATCTGTTCCATACTCTTATTAGCCTAAAAAATCACCCACCACTTCCTCACCTTGCAGGGTTGTGGTGATTACACCTAGTGATTTCATAATAATTTCAGGTGTCTGATTTTTCCACCAGGCCATGAATCCATAGGGAATGAGAGACTGAACTGAGAGAGGTGGTCTAGTAGAGAAGAAGAGGAGGGACCGTTGAGGACTATGGGAAACGAGAGAGACACAGATGTCTTTTCCTTTCAAAACCATTCTGTTTCTTTGCTGTGTGTGTGGGGGGATGGACATAGTGTGAGCAGGAGCTGGGGGGAAGCTTGGGCAGGTGGGCGGGTGACTTCTTGCCTTCTACTGTGTGGGCTCTGGGAACCAAACTCAGGTTCGTTAGTCCCTTTGTTCATGTTTCTTCAACCCTTAAGGACAGGTTCTCGGGTATCTCCGGCTGGATTTGAGCCCTGTAAATGGCTGCAAGGGCCTTGACCTCCTGACGCTCCCATCCCTCTGGAGAAGTGGGGTTAGAGGCAGGCACTGTCATTTTTGCTTTTAGAAGCACTGGCCTTTTCAGCAAATAACCAACTGAGCCCCCCAGCTTTTTTGGTTTGTTTTTGAGACAGGGTGTCATATAGTCAAGCCTGGTCTCAAAGCTGCTGTTGTAGCTGATGGCAGCTGATGCTGGCCTTGACTTCCTGATCTTCCTGAGTTCTGGGATCACACTTTTGTTGTTTTTGAGACAAAGACTCATAGTTCAACAAGGCTGTCCTCAACTCACTTTGTTGCTGAGGATGACCTTGAACTCTTGATTCTCCTGCTGCCTCCACCCTCCACAGAGTGATTAAAGGTACATGTCAACATGCCAGCTAAGAAACCTGCATGGGTTTTACTTGTTTCTGTTTTGTTTTTTTGTGTTTTATTTTGTGTGTGTGTTTGTGTGTATGTGTACATGATATAGTGTGCATGTGGACCAGAGGTTAACTAGCAATAGTTGGTTTAAATACGTTTCAAAGGTTGTACGGTGTAGACTCTTCCAAAACCCTGACAACTCTTGGTGCTGTCCAGGAATTGTCTTGTAGCTGAAGGCTAGAAGAAAGAGCTATCTAAAGTCAGCTCTGTAGACAGCACCAAGAAATAGGATCTAAATATGGTACATTATAAGCAAAGGGTAGGTTTTGGTTTTTCGAGACAGGGTTTCTGTTGCCCTGGCTGTCCTGGAACTCACTCTGTAGACCAGGCTGGCTTCAAACTCAGAAATCTGCCTCCCGAGTGCTGGGATTAAAGGCATGCACCATCACGCAAGGTGGAGAATCAAGAGAGATATATGAGAGAATGGTCCTGGGTATGGTGAGGACAGGAAAAGGGAAAAGGAACCCTAAGTGGTTGGGGTAAAGTTGACTTTTGGGGCCACTAGAGTGTCCAAAGAGAGGAACAACAGATAGAAGTATTTTTGTCCCTAGGAAAAAGTGCTTCTTCCAAGATTTGAAAGTCAATACTCTGGCACATGGCTGGGCCTCTAGTGTCTTTACCTTGGAGAATCAGGGTTGCCCTCATTCTCTCCTTATCCCTCCCTGGGTGTCCTAGGAACCAACCATAGGGATTGCCCATAGGCCCCTGCTCTAAGGAGCTACCAGGCCAGAGGCATGGGCTAAGCTGAACTTGCCCTTGCCAGGACTAAGGGAGTTTGTGAAAGCAGAGTGGTCAGATGAGATGTCAGAGGGGAAGAAGAGGTGTGGAGGAGGTGCTGAAGAAGGCAGGGAGCTGTGGTAGACAGGGCTGCATCACCTCGTGAAGGCCACATTGGACAGGGAGGGTCTGAAGAAGGGGTCCGTTACCTTGCTGTGGCACAAGTGCCCTGATGCGGGCTCTGTAGTTGTGATTTGGAGTAGGGAAGGAGGTAGGACTGTGAGGAGAAAAGGAAGAGATCCTTGTCCTGGCTACTGTGTGTGACCAACAACAAGAACAGGAGGCTTCTAACCCTGAAGCCTGCAGAGACTGGATGAGTGGAGCCAGCCATGGCTGGAGAGAGCTGCTTGAGGGCCTCACTGGGGAATGAATGCAGCCTCCCAGAGACAGAGAAGCACCTAGTCCAAAGGCTTCCAGCCCGAGAGCTTGCCTGAGGGCAGTGGTAGCTGGCACTTAGCACCATCTTGCTGGGTAGAACTCTTGGCGGTCTGTTGTTTGAGAAAGGGTTTCATCTTGTACCTCTGACTGGCCTGGAACTCACTATATCAACCAGCTGGCCTGCAATTTATAGAGATCCACCTGCCTCTGCCTCTCCAGTGCTAGGATTAAAGATGTGTGACACCATGCTTGGCTCTATTGTTGGCATTGTAACGACCTTGTGGCACAGGGTCTCTCTTTCTCTCTGTATATGAATGAGTACACTGTAGCTGCCTTCAGACACACCAGAAGAGGGCACTGCATCCCATTACAGATGGTTGTGAACCATCATGTGGTTGCTGGGATTTGAACTCAGGACCTCTGGAAGTGCTCTTAACCACTGAGCCATCTCTCCAGACCAGACATAGGGACTATCACCATTTTCTATTTTAGAAAACTGGGGTAGGCAGGGTTAAGTCCACCCAGGTAGTCTGTCACAAGAGCTACGAGGAAGTCACTGTGCTGCCCAGAAAGCAGAGGCTAGCCCTCCGAGTCCCTTCTCGAGCCTGAAGTGCTATTGAGGGTGTGCTGAGCAGCAGTGACAACAGACAGTTGGTGGCTCTTCACTGTGGTGACTTTTTCAGGTTGAAGGCAAGAGCTCCATCATCCTGACCTTCAGACAGCTGATGGCAGAAGAGGGGCCTTGGGGCCTCATGAAGGGCCTCTCAGCGAGAATCATCTCGGCTACGCCCTCCACTATCGTCATCGTGGTGGGCTACGAGAGCCTCAAGAAACTCAGCCTGCGCCCGGAGCTGGTGGACTCGAGACACTGGTAGCGAGCGGTGGATGGAGAGGCTGTGGTTTTACACATTACTCTGGGCCAGGGCAGAGCAGAGAGGATAACTGCCCCCGTGAATGCCACCACCACATACCCATCCTGCTCCAGGTTGTCTGTCAGGGAAAAGAGAGGAGACTTTGGACTGCTCGTTCTGCAGAGGTTCTGTGCCTGGCTTCCCTCATCCCCATCCTTTAATTTCTCCTGCAGATCTGGGCCCCTCACTCGGTCCTTACACTCAGTCATGGCCACAGGACCCCGTTAGCCCCTCACTGGTGCCCCTCTCTCTGTCCTTCCCTCAGGCCTGGAGAAGAGCTGCTCTTCGTCTGCTTGTCCTCTGCTTCTTCCTCTTGATCAAGCCTTTAGGCCAAGGCTCTGAGTAGCTGCCCGGGGTCTATTTATTTTTTAATGCCTGCTTACTTTAAATTTGGGACTTGAGTTGTTCACTGCTCTGTCCCGCCTTTGGGGGACAAATTGGAGCAGCACACACTCTGCAGGGCGTTCATCTTCTCGGGGAGTTACTAGGAGGGAGAAATGCTAATGCTTCGTATGTGTAGCTGAACATCTGTGAATGAGCCAACTAATCCTGATAGCTCAGTCGGCTGTCAGACCCCACTCCTTGGAGAAGTGGAAAACTGTGACACCAAACCCAATTCTTTATTCCTCTTCCCCGTCCCTTCAGGCCTGAGAATCTACAGACCAAATGAGCTGCTGGCTCTGACTACAGTAGAGGGCCCAGTTCTAAGTGGGTCAGACTTACTTGAGAACACTGTCCTTGGAACTTTGCCCTGGAGCCAGGTTGAGAGAGCCACTGGCTTGGATGTGTGTGTTCCTCACTCTTAGCTCCTCAGGCCAGCTGAGCCAAGCCCTGGAGGCGCCATGGAGGTTCTGAGCCCGAGGCAGTAGTGCCACAGGTACACCCGCCACTCAGATGAATAGCAACAGGTGTCTCACAGTGGGATTCTGGAATATCCTTGTTTTTCTTGTCCTTGGTTGTGAAGTGTCATCCCAGTCATGGTACCCTGTGCTGGCAACAGAAAAAAAAAAAAAAAAAAAAAAGTCAGGAAGGCACCCAAGGCCAGGTCCACCTGGTTACCAGCCTCTTACTGCCAAAACCATTGATGGCTTCTCTCAGGAGCGTCCCCCTTCCCTGCCTCTACTGAGCCTGTGTTGGTGGCAGAGAGACACAGCGTGAGGAATGGGAAGAAAGCAGGCTAGTCTTGCTCTTTGACCTGGGAGATGCTTTCGACCTCAACAGTGACCCCATGCCTTGGGAAATGCCATGGTGCCAAATTGGAAGGTGCTAACTGAAGCCTTCATGTTTCTCACGGCTGCTCCACATTCTTCCATCCTGACTCCACCCAGTCTCCTCACTTACCCCTCCTCCTCCTCTCTGTAGTCTGTATTTGTTTCCTTCTGAGCCCTCTACTTATATTTGTCTCAGCATTTTGGTTGTTTTTTTGAGACAGGGTCTCATATATCCCAGGCTGGGTTTGAATTCATTATGTAGCAGAGGGTAGCCTTGAACTCTTGGTCTTCCTCCACCTCCTGAGTTCCAGGCCCCACTTCCTGCACTTTATTGAGATAGCTCAGTTTGCTAGTCTTGCCCATAGTCATCTGAAGGGTGGAGCCCACAGATCATTTTAAATCCTTTCGCTCCTCACCTCTACCTTAAGAGCTATCAATACAGTGGAGCAAGGGCCCCTCTCAAGCGTTTCCTACCAAGACCTTTGTGACTGGACGTCTCTGCTCTTTGGTCTTTCCTTTCTGGGGCAGAGTGTGGACATAGGTTCCTCCCACCTTTCACGCCTTAGGTTACTTCTCCGGTGTTTAAGCCTCCCCCTTTTCTTGTCCTTTCTCCCTTTCCTTCTTTCCCCTTGTGTTTGAAAGGACTATGGATGTAAAGGTAAAGGCACCCTCGTCGGGACTCCTACTCTCCCAAGGTCAGGGACTGGGATTGGCCTTGGTGAAGATGGGCCAGTGGGCGGCCATTTTTCCAAAACTGGAGACCAAAACAGCTAGAAATGTTGACCCGTTGGTCAGTACACAAATTAGAAACTCGGCAAGACAGGAAGGCTGGAATGGAGGCACATGGGAAAGAATGCACACTCAACATTAGATAGAAATGGACTCGAGGAGATTAGCTGCGAATATTCGCTGTTGCACTGTATGAGATCTTTGAAATTTATTAAAAGTTTTTATTGAGCCCCTAAACTCCGGCTTTGGGATTTGTTTCGTTCCGGTTTTTCCCCGTCCCCCGAGCTGAGAACTAATCGTCTCCGGCAACTGCCCCGCCCCATCCGGCTCCGTGACGGGCATTCCCTGGCCTCCAATCGGAGGTCCTGTTGGGAGGAGCTCTGCAGGGCCAGTTCACTTTGGCGGTTCAATTTCAACATGGCTGAGGTGAGCCGAGATTACGAGGCTAGGGAAAGAGGGCCTGAGGGCTCCTCTCCGGAAGCTGTGCCAGGGGACACGACCCTCTCCAGGGTGAAACTCTTCGACACCATAGTAGACACTTTCCTCCAGAAACTAGTCGTCGACAGGAGGTAGGTGGCGACCAATGGGGAGAGGTGGCGGGAGGTTTGTCGCCCGGAATCGTAAATCCCGCGAGATCCCGCTTGGTGCAGTCACGTGGGGCGGCCCGCCGCGGTTGAGCCGGACTGCTCGGCTGAACCCGCTCACCGCGGGTTGCAGAGGACTGGAGGAAAGGCGCCGGGTTGCAGTTGCTGTCTTCTCCGCCGTCCCGCAAGGCAGCAGCTTGGGGCCCGCGGCAGCCTTAGGGATAGCCGACGTCCTTCCCCGGAGGCCATCTGCTTACCTGGGCTTAACACGCCAGGGCGCGCGCGGTGTGAGCGCAGAGCACTGCTGGCTGGAGCGGGAAAGCGCGGGAGGTGGCGAGCACTGAGCCTGCAGTCATAGGGAGAAACTTGTTGCTCTTTCGATTTCGGGCAGTGTTAAAGGGACAGTTTTGCCCCTGAGCCCACCGGGCCAGCACTTGTGATAATGAGACACCCTTGCATCCCCACCGGTCTTCCACGATTTCTATTCTGTGGCTTCCGTTATCTCCGTTTGCCAGGCTCAACGCGCCACTATCACAATCCCACTTCCTCAGGAGGTGGAGGCTGGAGGATCGTGAGTTTGAGAAGAGTGCCCAATTCAATCAGACCCTATGTCAAAATTAAAAGACGGGCTGGGGGTACGGCTAAGTGGTCCGTGATTCATTTTTTCAATCTGGTGGTTAGAGGAGAGGTTTGGGAAAGAACAACAGTCCCTTGGTTGGTTGGTTGGTTTTTTCGAGACAGGGTTTCTCAGTTTAGCCCTGGCTGTCCTGGAACTCATTCTGTAGACCCGGCTGGCCTCGAGCTCAGAAAACCGCCTGCCTCTACCTCCCAAGTGCTGGGATTTTAAAGGCGCTCGCCACCACTGCCCAGCTAACATTACCTTTTTAAAAATGTTAATTCGATTTGGTCTTGTTAATGTCTGGGTATTTTGTCAGCCCGTACGTGTTTGCACCACGTACATGCTTAATGCCCACAGAGGTCAGACTAAGAGTGTCAGATCCTCTGGAAGTGGAGTGACAGGTGGGTGGGTGTGAACCACCATGTGGGTGCCCTGCAAGATCAACAAGTGCTCTTATCACCAAGCCATGGACAACCCTGGTTTTGAGGGCTGGCACACCAGCCTGTAAGGACAGCCACTCCAGAGGCCCAAGGACCCAGGATAACAGTAAAATGCCACAGAGACCGACTCTTTTTGCAGTCTGAGCATCTTTGCTTCAAAGTGTGTGTGTGTGTGTGTGTTTTCTCTACCTACGGGGCACTGAACCTAGAGCCTTTGTATGCTCAGCTGCTCTACCACTGAGCTGCATCTCAGCCCTTCTTAAAGATCCCCCCCACCTGTGGGTAGAGGGATGGAAAAATGGGTGCCTCAATGGTTGTGCACTTAACTTCATTTGCAGAGGACTGGAGTTGGAGATCCAGCACCTAGGTCCATTAGCTCACTTCATCCATCCCCTTCCCACTGATAAAATGTAAAAGATAATCTTTGGGTTGGAGAAGTGGCTCAGTGGTTAAGAACCTCTCTTAACCACTCTTCCACTAAGTTCAGTTCCTAGGACTCAGGCCCAGCAGCTTATATATGTCTGAAACAACAACAACAAAAAAATTTTTTTTTAACTTTTTATTTTGAGGCAGTGCCTCAATACACTGTCAGTAGGGTTGACTTGGACTGAGGATTCTGTTTCAGGCTCTCCACAGCATCACACCTGCAGTGTTTCCCTCCTAGAGGGTCCACCACCTACCAGTAGCAAAGGCTGGACCATGCTTTGAACAAATGGACCTTTAAAGTCATTTGCTGTTCAAACTGTGACAGTTCACCTTCCTCACAGTAGGGCTCTCAAAGGTCTATAGGTCTGGCTTATGGTGTCCATCCTACCTGGTGCTCACAGAGTAGACCAACACATTTGGATACTCAAGAAATGGTGGCGCATGCCTTTAATTCCAGCACTTGGGAGGCAGAGGCAGGTGGATTTCTGATTTCCAGGACAGCCAGGGCTACACAGAGAAACCCTGTCTCGAACCCCCCCCCCACGGGGGGGGAAAAAAAAAAAGAAAGAAATGGTTCTGGAATAAATGAGTCCCAGGTCATCTGAATGTCAGACCCGTTTCAACACTTAGTACTAGAAATCTCCACTTGCTGTCCCACAGAGCAGTCAGGTCTCTTCTCTCCATGGTCCTTTTTTTTTTTTTTTTTTTTAAATTTATTTATTATATGTAAGTACACTGTAGCTGTCCTCAGATATTCCAGAAGAGGGCTTCAGATTTCATTGCGGATGGTTGTGAGCCACCATGTGGTTGCTGGGATTTGAACTCCAGACCTTCGGAAGAGCAGTCGGTGCTCTTAACCACTGAGCCATCTCGCCAGCCCTCCATGGTCCTTTTCATGGTCGGGGTCAGCTGCTGTCTAACCGCCTTACCATCCTGTTTGGGAGTTCACACTGAGCCTGCCTGCTTTTCTTGTTCCTACTCTTGTTTGTTTGTTTGTTTTGTTTTGTTTTGTTTTTCAAGTCAGGGTTTCTCTGTATAGCCCTGGCTATCCTGAACTTACTTTTGTAGACCAGGCTGGCCTCGAACCCAGAAGTCCGCCTGCCTCTGCCTCCCAAATCCTGGGATTAAAGGCGTGCGCCACCATCGCCCAGCTTGTTCCTACTCTTTTTGTTTGTTTGTTTGTTTTTTGAGACAGGGTTTCTCTGTATAGCCCTGGCTGTCCTGGAACTCACTTTGTAGACCAGGCTGGCCTCGAACTCAGAAATCCGCCTACCTCTGCCTCCCGAGTGCTGGGATTAAAGGCGTGCGCCACCACGCCCGGCGTTCCTACTCTTATTACCAGCCTCACCACCCCTGTTAGCTTCTGATGTGGTATCAGTCTCCACACCCACCCTTCTTCTGGCCTCAGTCTTTATTCTCCTGTCCACAGGGTTGCATCTGCCCCTCTGCCCAGCGAGTCGAGTGGCTTAGGGTTGGTTGCCTAACTCCCTGCTCTGCACGAGCCTGGTGCTAAGCTTACTTACACCTTGCATGCAAATGTGCCGTCCTCAGACCTGATACTTTCCCCTGTTACTTCTCTCTAGAACATCCTTCCCCTCCTTGGTTAAATATGCACTTCAAAGCCGGGCGTGGTGGTGCACGCCTTTAATCCCAGCACTCGGGAGGCAGAGGCAGGTGGGAGGCAGAGGCAGGCGGATTTCTGAGTTCGAGGCCAGCCTGGTCTACAAAGTGAGTTCCAGGACTGCCAGGGCACACAGAGAAACCCTGTCTCGAAAAAACAAACAAACAAAAAAAAAAAGCACTTCAGTTGGTCCCCATATGGAAAGGGCTTACTAAATGCTGCTGGTATTCTGAAAGAGAGGGTTACTGATTATACTGTTCGGGAGCAGCGAGGCTGAAGAGTAACGGGAGTTCCTTCCAGTACAGGTCATTTGCAAATACAGACTTCACTGTAAATGAGAAACATACACATAAAATGAGAAATAGTAATAAATAATTATACCCCCAAACCCCTCAGACCCTGTCCTGATGCTTGCAAGCCAGAATTTACCAATTGAGCAGTTTCTCCAGCCCCTGGACAGTACATTCGATAAAACCCAGGTTGGTTTAATCTACAACTCTGCAGATTTAAAAAAAAGGTTGTGTGTGTGTGTGTGTGTGTGTGTGTGTGTGTGTGTGTGTGTACAAGGGTGTCTGTGCATATTCAGGTGTTCTCTTACACCCTCCTCAATAACTGCCCTGGTTCTGAGCAGGTTCTCAGGTAGGCTGGCAGTCAGCCCTGCAGCCCTCTCTCATTGCTGGTGTGCAAGTACGTGCGGATTGTGCCTGCCTTCTATGTGGTCAGGTTTGTCCTGCAAGTACTTATTATTAACACTGAAACATCTCTCCAGCCCCATCACTTAGATATTTTTAATGTAAATAACAGGTTGAGCATGAAAACAGATTTACAGCAGGCCCACAGTGACTAGAGGAAGACTGGGCATGCTGGCTTCAGGTGGACCTCAGATTCTTGCCCTGCTGTCCTTTTTGGCGGCCTGGCTGAGGCCCAACTGCCAGAAGTGCAGATTTTAGGCTTCACAATATAAAAACGTAGTCACACGCCAGGCAGTGGTGGTGCACGCCTTTAATCCCAGCACTTGGGAGGCAGAGGCAGGCGGATTTCTGAGTTCGAGACCAGCCTGGTCTACAGAGTGAGTTCCAGGACAGCCAGGGCCATACAGAGAAACCCTGTCTCAAACAAACAAACAAACAAAAAATGTAGTCACACATGGCCCTGCTATCTGCACTCCCCTGCCTTGTTCTCTCCAAAAGTGAAACCTTTTTTGTTCTGGCAGTCTCCTGGACCTTCTGAAACAGCCTTTCTCTTTAGCTGCAGCAAGCAAGGGATTCCTTTTCTGTGTCTTGTGACATTTGAATCTGCCAGAAGAGACTGGGTTGGTGGTTGTACTGGCTTGTTTGTGTCAGTTTGACACAGCTGGAGTTATCACAGAGAAAGGAGCTTCAGTTGGGGAAGTACCTCCATGAGATCTAGCTGTGGGGTATTTTCTCAATTAGTGATCAAGGGGGAAAGACCCCTTGTGGGTGGGACCATCTCTGGGCTGGTAGTCTTGGATTCTATAAGAGAGCAGGCTGAGCAAGCCAGGGGAAGCAAGCCAGTAAAGAACATCCCTCCATGGCTTCTGCATCAGCAACTGCTTGAGTTCCAGTCCTGACTTCCTTTGGTGATGAACAGCAGTATGGGAGTGTAAGCCGAATAAACCCTTTCCTCCCCAACTTGCTTCTTGGTCATGATGTTTGTGCAGGAATAGAAACCCTGACTAAGACAGCGGTATTAGTGGAGCCCAAGCTAAAGGCCAGTTCGTACTATTCAGAGAAAAGCCAGGTCTCCCACCCTCACACCAGTACACAGTGCAGCCAACAGCTTGTTTCAGAGGAGTAGCTCCCATGAAGCTGAGGGAGCTAAGTTCTTACCATATCCTGATCCAGTGCTGTGGCCTGGGCTGCTCACGGCAGGGTGTGATTTATGTAGTTATGTTAAGCCCAAGGAAAGAGCGAACATCAATTGTGCCTCAGTTGCTGGCATTTTAAACTGGCAAGGAGGTGAGGGTGATGGGGCTCAGCGATGGAGCTGCTGGGAGGCCTGGGGCTCTACCTCCAGCCTTGGAAGTAGCAAAGCTGGTTGGCATTCAGGAAACAGTTCTACACAGAAAGAGTGGTTTTATGTATGAGCCATAGAAACTCCCCACCCACTCTGCAGGTTCAGATGATCTGGTTGTGGTGGGACTTCATTTCTGAGTGCAGATCTGTCTGTCCAGCTCTCCCTTACTCTGTCTTCACTGTTTCTGCCTTTGTCAGGCTGCGTCATCTTAGTCTTACCTCCCAAGTCTGTCCTTTTGAGTCAACCTGTGCAGATCTTGGTCCCTCCTGCTTCAATCCCTTTGGTCCTTCTATAGTTCCTCTGTCGTGAATCATTTCAGATTCTTGGGTTCAAGCCTCTCCCTTCTCTGAATGGTGGAGTGTACATTCTAGCTGGCTCCATCACATCGCAGCTGAGCGACCTTGGACAAGCTTCTGTCTACCAGTTCTTGGTCATCTGAGTATTGGGGATGATGGTAACACACCATCATCACAAGGATCCTTAAGGACCTGGTAAGCTAACTCACCTAGAATGCTTAGGACAGGGTATCAGTCAGTCTTCCAACCATTCCCATGACAACTGCATCTTTTCATGTATACACAATACAGAGCCCTTGAATCACACCTGAGCCTCAGTACATCTGTGCTGTTCATATAGCCCCGTCCCAGTCTGCAGCCACCTCCTCAGTATTCCAAGATTATTTCCCTGAAGTCTGGTCTCTACCTCCCTATGTGTGTGTGTATGGAGGTCGGAGGATAACTTTCACAACCATTTCTGTCATTTCTTTCTGCCTGTATGAATCACAAGGATCAAACTCGGGTCATCGGGCTTGGCAGCAATTACCTTTACCCATTCAGCCTTTTTGAAACATGATCACTCACTAGCTGAGACTTGACTATTAGATTAGGCTAGCAGGCCATCAGTTCCCGAGAATCCCCCCAGCTCTGTCTCCTGAGCCCTGGGAATTTTACATGGGTGCTGGGTACCAAGCTCAGTCCTTATGTTCCGTTGGCAAATGCTATACTGACTGAGCCGCCCCCCCAGCTTCCTCCTCCTCCCTCAGCTGGAGTCGTGCTTTGGATTTGTGTCAGCACGTTGGCCTGCTATGGTGTCATGCTGCTGGAGCTCACTAAGTTGTTTGTGTTTGGTTCGTTAGTGTTGTTTTTTAGGCTGGCCCTGAACTTCTAATCTTCCACCTTCTCCATGCTGGGATTATTACAGTCTTCAACCTATGTGCCACTGGGCCTGGATTTGTTCATTCTGAGGGCTGAACCCTCGGCTTGGTGCATTCTAGGCAACTGTTGTGTATCTTCAGCTGGAGAATCCCTTCTAAGGGACCAGGGCAGCTGTAACTGCAAGTGTCTGCCTGACTGGTACCAGCTTGATCTATTGCTTTCAGATCCATGCTACTTTTGCGTTAGTCACTGCTGCCCTCTAGTGAGCAAACTGTGGAACTGTTGACTCAAGAAGCCCGCTGTGCATGGTAGCATAAAGCAAGCCTGGCTCTTTATTCTAAAAGTTTGGGGGTTTTGATACCCATCTCTCATTTGGCCCATACTGGCCTAGAACTCGCTGTGTTTCCCCTGCCTCTGCATCCTGATACGGGACTGCAGGAGTGCACCACCACACACTGCTTTTGCTCCCTTGGCCCTATGTATCCTGTGACACTGCCCAAGAGTGTTACATGTTTGTTGTCCAGGCCATTTCTACCTTTTCTTGTATGTGTAAAACAATAGGCTGTAGCTGGGCATCTACATAGGAAACTCCAGGACATCCAAGGTCTTTTGAAGTGCAGTGGCATCTGCCACCATGCCCAGCTCTGTAGCCCTGGCTTCTACGTGGGCACTGGGTATCAAACATTCTTATGTGCACATGGCAGGCATGTTACCAGCCGAGCCATCTCCCCAGACTCTGAAGTTAAATGTCTGTAAAGTGAAAGTTGTAGCTCCTTCACAGCGAGTCCTTTTCTTTTCACTTTCCGGATTACTGCATGCACATGCTCCACCACTGAGTTACATGCTCGTCCTTGTCCTGGGTGTCCTATGCAGGCAATGAAACGCTGCTTCAGTGAGTTCAGATGACACGTGCAGATTGAGAAAATATGCTGGGTTAAAATCAGCCACACTATACTCACCTCAATAATTAATTAACTCCTCCCTCCTGCCCTCTCTCCCTTCCTTTCCTAAAGAATTGTTTATTTTATGTGTATGAGTACACTGTAGTTGTCTTCAGACACACCAGAAGAGGGCATCACATCCCATTACGGATGGTTGTAAGCCATCATGTGGTTGCTGGGACTTGAACTCAGGACCTCTGGAACAGTAGTCCATGCCCTTAACCTCTGAGCCATCTCTCCAGCTCTGGCCTCAGGAATTTCTATGTTGTTGTTGGGTTTGTTTTTTTTGTTTTTGAGACAGGGTCTCACTGTGTAGCCCTAGCTGGACTGGAACTCAGAGATCAGCCCGCCTATGCTGGGATTAAAGGCATGCACACCACAAACAGCCTTTTACTTATTTGTTTTTTAATTCTGTTTTGTTTTTTGAAAGTGTGTTTCTATGCAATGCAGACTGGCTTCACATATGTTATATAGCTGAAGCTGTGAACCCTTGATCTCCTGGCTTCAGCTGTCAAATGCTGTATTAAACTAGAAATGCTTTCTCTTTTTCTTTTTTCTTTTCTTTTCTTTTCTTTATCTTTTTTTTTCTTTTTTTTTTTGATTTATTTTATGTATATGAGTACACTGTCTTCAGACACACCAGAAGAGGGCATCAGATCCTGTTACAGATGGTTGTGAGCCATCATGTGGTTGCTGGGAATTGAACTCAGGACCTCTTGGTAAAGCAGTCAGCGCTCTTAATCACTGAGCCATCTCTCCAGCCCGAGATGCTTTCTCTTAAGAGTCAGGTTTTTGGGGACTGGACTTACAGCCTGAAGGAAGGGCTCATGTTTAGCATTCACGTGGACCTGAGTTTACCCCCAGCCCTGCAAAAGGCAAAAGAAAGAGAAAGGTTTTGCTTGTATTGCCCTTAAACTCCCAGGCACAGCAGACCCTCCTACATCAACTGTGTATAGATACTTTTTTTATTTTTATTTTATTTATTTTTTTTTTTTTTTTGGTTTTTCGAGACAGGGTTTCTCTGTATAGCCCTGGCTGTCCTGGAACTCACTTTGTAGACCAGGCTGTCCTGGAACTAAGAAATCCGCCTGCCTCTGCCTCCCAAGTGCTGGGATTAAAGGTGTGTGCCACCACGCCCAGCTCCAGATACTTTTAAAAAAAGATTTATTTATTTAATGTACATGCATATATACCTGCATGCCAGAAGAAGGCATCAGATTCTATTACAGATGGTTAAGCTACCACGTGGTTGCTGGGAATTGAACTGAGAACTTCTGGAAGAACAGCCAGTGCTTTAACCACTGAGCCATCGCTCCAGCTCCTCACAGATTCTTTCTCAGTTTTAAAGCTTAGTTTGTGGATTTCTTTGTTGGTGGTGTTGTTTTTGAGGCAGGATCTCATTTTGTGGCCCAGGCTGGCCTTGAACTCATGATCCTCCTACTGCCTACTGTGTAACAAGGTTGTACACACCACCAGACTCAGCTAGTCACTGGGTTTGGGGGGTTTGGTTTGGTTTTAAGAAGGAGTATCGGGGCTGGTGAGATGGCTCAGCGGGTAAGAGTACCCGTTCAAATTCCAGCATCCACATGGTGGCTCACAACCATCCGTAACGAGATCTGGCGCCCTCTTCTGGAGTGTCTGAAGACAGCTACAGTGTACTTATATATAATATAATAATAAATAAAATAAATCTTTAAAAAAAAAAAAAAAGAAGGAGTATCATACAGCCCAGGCTCATCTGACTGATCCTCCTGCCTCTGCTTTCTGAGGTGGTACCAAAGTGCTATAGTGCTCTGTTTTATGTGGTACAGGGGACTGAACACAGGTTCCTAGCCCTAGTAGGAGGTTTTAAGTTTTTATTGTTTTGGTTTGGTTTTGAGACAGGGTCTCTCTATACAGTTCTGGCTATCCTGGGACTCATTAAGACCAGGCTGGCCTTGAATTTGCAGAAATCCACCTGCTTCCGCCTCCTAATTGCTGAGACGAAAGGTATGCACCACCCAGCTTTTTTTTTTTTTTCTTTTCTTTTCTTTTTTTTTCCTCCTCGTTCCGGTCAACCTTGCTCGCTCTGGTCTGCCCCACTTGCTCTGGCCGCCCCCATTTGGCTCTGCTCGCTCTGGCCGGCCCTGCTTGCTCCGGTCGGTCCCACTTGCTCTCTCCGGTCCAAGGATTCGTTTATTATTATTATTCCTAAGTACGCTGTAGCTGACTTCAGATGCACCAGAGGAGGGCTTCAGATCTCATTACGGGTGGTTGTAAGCCACCATGTGGTTGCTGGGATTTGAACTCATCACCTTCGGAAGAGCAGTCAGGTGTTTTTACCCGCTGAGCCATATCATCAGCCCCCCTTTTTTTTTCTTTTTAAGGGTGTATACTATCATGCTTGGTTCATTTTCTCTCTGTCTCTCTCTCTCTCTCTCTTTTTCTGTTTCTCTCTCTCTCTCTCTCTCTCTCTCTCTGTCCTGTCTGTGTCTCTGTCTCCTCTGTGTGTGTGTGTGTGTCTGTCTGTCTGTCTGTCTGTCTGTCTGTCTCAGGAGGCGTTTATCCCAGATTGGCCTCAGACTCCTGTGTGTGTAGCTGAGGATAATTCCTCATCCTGATTCTTCAGCCTCTAACTCCTGATTGCTGGGATTACATGCTGATACTACCAGAGCTGGTCTTTGTAGTTCTGGAACTGAACCTAGGGCTTTCTGCATGCCAGCCAATCACTCAACAACTGTAGTCCCAGAGGATCACTGGAGCCCAGAAGTTTGAGACAGACAGACATACATACAAAAAACCAAAACCAAACAAACGTGCTGGAGAAATGGCCTGTTGCTCTTGCAAAGGCCTAAGTCCAGTTCCTAGCACCCATATGGCAGTTCACAACCTTCTGAAACTCCAGTCCCAAAGGATCCGATATCCTCTTCTGGCCTCTATGTCCAGTAGACACGGACATGTTGCACAGATGTACATGCAGGCAAAACACCCATACTAAGATGAAAATAATAAAATTTCAAAAAAAGAGGGGAAAGGAGGGACACAGTGATAAAAGACACCCAACATTATGGGAACATATCACACATACGCAGAGAGAGAGAGATCACAGTGATGGCTTCTTGGGCTTGGGGGACTCTTACCTCTCTTCCCCACCCTGCTTCCCTTCAATTTTTTTTTTCTTTCTCTCTCTCTTTTTTTTCTTTTTAACTTCTCCATGCAGGGCCTTGAAGCCAGGATCTCAGGCATGTTAAGCACACTCTACTGCTGAGCTCCATCCACAGACCCACACACACACACACACACACACACACACACACACCATTTTCCTTCAAGGTGCATGTAGTCACTGGGTGTTTGCTGTGAATCACATCCTCCTGTATCTGCCAACAAGGCGAGAGAGGTAACAGCTAACACAGGTGCTCACTTGAAGGTGGCACTGAGCAATGTCACAGACTTCCACCATCTGAGGGTAGACATTTTTGCCTTAGTGTCCTTGGGTGGCTAGGCTCAGATCTCAAGAGGACAATTCAGAGGGCAGATGTTGGGAAGCCTTCCAGTCCACAGCCCACAGCAGAGTTCTAGGCATCTTGTTTTCTTCCTAGTTGTGCCAGCCACTCAGTCTGTGGCTCTGAAGAGGACTGTGGAAGGACACATGATGCCTGCCCTTGCGGGCTGGGATTGAAGTGGGTAATTGTGGCTTAAACATCAGGGATCCTGTTCATCTTCCCAGCCCACTCAGGCATCCGGGTCAGGCGGGGCACACCTCTCCTCGGTCCAGCAGTGGACAGGACCCACGGCAGGCAGGGGTGAAACAGACTGTGCCCACAGCTGTCACTTGACCTTCTGGGCTTCTCGTTATTGAGAATCCTATAATGTGAAGGGACACTTTCTACAGAATCTCATGTAGGGTATTTTAGTCACCCGGTGCCAGTGTGGGAAGGGCTCAGATGCCTTGTGGATTTCTTGAAAACTACACTCAGGGAAGGAAAGTGATGTTTTAGAAAGCGCCCATGGCCATGTGTTGGCCAGACATAACATTATACTTTCTTATAAACAATGTAATATCCTTGTGGAAAGAGATGCTGGAACCTAGGTGCCCCACAGCAGTGTGGGGACAAAGCAGTATGGAATCTAAGCAAGGCAGGCAGCTAGGATGAGGTGTGGCCCGGGCTGCCTGACTTCAGGCCTGCTCCACTGCTAACTGTCTCCTCCCCCCCCACTATGGTCCTCAGGTCTGCTTGGGTGGCAGAGCCTTTCTACTCTAGCCTCCCATGGCCCTCTGTCTGTGCTTCCTTCAGGACAGAGCAGGCTCCTGGCCTTGACCCTCTTAGTGTGTTTAGGAGACCAGCCAGCTCTGCACTGAGAAATCACGCTGCCTTGTGAGGATACACCACCTGGGTTCAAGTCCTGCCTTCATGGTTCGGTGGCTGAATGGTCTTGGCGACCACTTTATTCTCACCAGCCTGTTTCCTCTCTCACATGGGACAGCAGCATCAGTACCAGCCCTACAGACCTCTGAAGCGTTAAGTCCCGCCTCTCCAATCAGCCCCCACTGCTGCAGGGGCCTAAGCCAGTCAGTCACCTGGCTTCTCACGGCTGGCGAGTTTCTTCCTTTTGGAAGGCAGGTGCTTAGGTCACAACTCCATGTAAAGAAACGATTCAGCAGTGGGACCTGGCCTGTAGGATTTGCCCCCCCCACCACCACCACCACCAAAAAATGTGCTGAGCAAGGTAAGCCAGACCCAGAGAGACTCTCATATGTGGAGGGGAGAAAGACCAGCTGAGCTACACAAGACCCTGTTGAAATCAACAAACACAATAAAACTCCTAATAAAAGCAGGTCGTTGCGGTGATTTGAATGATGTTTTAGTTACATTCCTGTTGCTGTGACACAGCGTCATGGCCAAAGAGCTGGTAAAAGAAAGAACTTGTGCTGTGTATCGTGTTCCAAAGGGATAGAGTCCAGGACCATGGCAAGCAGTTAGGCATGTAAGCTGTAGCTGTTGCTGTAGTTGTAGCTGTAGCTGTAAGCTTACATTCTAATTCACAAACAGGAAGCAAGGGGAGAGACATTGAGACGGTGTCGCTTCTAAAACTCCTGATGACCTCCCACAACAAGGCCAGACCTCCTAATCCTTCTCAAACAGTTGTACAAACTAGGGACCAAGTGCCACACCACCTCCAGTAGGATCTGTGTGACAAGTTCCACAGACTGAGGCCATCGACCTCAAAAGGGGGGAGGCCTCCTGGAGCTGGTTGTGGAACTCTTGGCCGGAGAAAAATTATTGAGCTGTAGTTCTCCTGGCAATCTATCTGTTTTGTTTTCTCTTGTTCCTTTTCTTATTTACATGTTCCTGGTAGCCTAGGCCAAGATCTTATGCGACAATATGGGTAAAAAAAAATCCCTAGAGATAGGGTCACTAACATGACCTTATCCCTGGAGAAACCAACACTTTACTTTCTAAATCATTTACAAAACTGTGATGACAGATTAAAAACTTTTCCCAACAATAAAATTTCATGTGGCTACACATGTGTCATCAGAGGTGGATTTTGGTATATGGTAAAGAAAGCCCTAATTAGAAAGAATTAAAGGGGCTAGAGAGATGGCTCAGGGGTTAAGAGCACTGACTGCTCTTCCAAAGGTCCTGAGTTCAAATCCCTGCCACATGGTGGCTCACAACCATCCGTAATGAGATCTGACAGCCTTTTCAGGTGTGTCTGAAGACAGCTACAGTGTACTTAGATATAATAAATAAATAAATCTTTAAAAAAAGAAAAGAAAAGGAAAGAAAGAATTAAAGTAGTGTAAATGTATGTGTTAGCCGGGCATGGTGGCACACGCCTTTAATCCCAGCACTTGGGAGGCAGAGGCAGGTGAATTTCTGAGTTCGAGGCCAGCCTGGTCTACAGAGTGACACTGAGAAACCCTGTCTCAGAAAAACCTAAATAAATTAATTAATTAATTAATATAATGATGATGATAATGATAATAATAATAAAATAAAAAATTTAAATTTATGTGTTGAAGATTTATTTTTTTAAAAATCAGGCATTAGATGTTAAATAATAATTGACTATGAGGCTGGAGAGTTAGCTCAGTAGTTAAGAGCACTGACCATAAAGATTTATTAACCTGCTCCTGGAAATATGCCACTAGCCTTGGACGACTGCCCCCACTGAATACATCCTTTTAGAATTGTTATATTTTGATGATTTATAGTGATGTTACTGTTCTGTTTGTGATTCACTGATTAACATAGCTTCAGAGTTGTAATGCTTGGATGGTTTTTGTGCTTTACTGTGCCAAATGTTTTTTGTTGGTATTTGTGATTGTCTCACTGAATATAATTTCTAAGAGATGTAATGTTTGGTTTTTCAATGTATAAAATCCCCTGCTTGAGAGCTGCAAAATACATTCAAACTGCCTCTGTGTTTGTCACCATCAAATCCTTACCCACTTAGCTTCGAGGACCCTCATTCCAGGGATCCCCATGTCTGACTGGGGTGGTCTGTGGCAATCATGTTTCCAAACATAGGAGCCTATGGAGGCCATGTTCATTTGTGGTGATCTGAATAGGAATGGCCTCCATGGGCTTGTATGTTTGAATGCTTGGTCCCCAGTTAGTGGAACTGTTTGGAAAGGATTAGGAGGTGTTACCTTGATGGAGAAGGTGTGTCACGGGAGTGGGCTTGGAGATTTCAGAATCCCACCCCAGATCCCCCACTTCCTGCCTTTGGATCAGGATGTAAACCTCTCATCTATGTTCCAGTGCTATGCTCATCTGCTTCTCACAGTGATGGTCACAGATGCTGTACTACCCACTGGACCCAGACTTGCCTTAGTCATGGTGTCTATTCACAGCAATAAAACACTAACAAAGACATCATTCAAGCCACCTCAATGACCTGCTTTTATTTTTATTGTGTTTATTTCAACAGGGTCTCTTGTAACTTGGGCTGGTCTTGAACTTACTGTGTAGCTGAGGGTGACCTTGAACTCCTGATCCCAACTTCTGTGAATCAAACAACAGCTTCATGCATGTTATAGGCAAGCATTCCACTAACTGAACCTCATCTCCAGCTAGAAGTAGCCTACCTGTGACCTGAGGACAGATCTGCATCTACAGCCATTACCCCAGTCTCAGTGACAAAACTGAATCTTGTGTTAAACACAGAGGTGACTGGATGGGTGCTGATCACCCTGACTTTGCCTGTCTCCTTCCTGACAGCTACGAGAGGTTCACCACCTGTTACAAACACTTCCACCAGTTGAACCCTGAGGTGACGCAGTTGATCTATGACAAGTTTGTGGCTCAGTTGCAGAAATCCATCCGGGTGAGTGGCACGGTGGTCAAAAGGCCCGTTTTCATTAGGTTTTGCTCCACATTCAGGTCCAGTGCACTGTCTCTGTCACTCATCTCCTAGAACTGCCATCCAGTGCAGTAGTTGTAGCACCAGGTAACCCTGCCCTCCAAATAACGTGGACCTTAAAAGCCCCCTGCTCTCATTGCCAGCCAAGGCAGTGTGTGCTCAGCCAGGGCAAGACAGCTGTTACGCACTTCACACCCCCAGCTTCTGAAGAGACCTTTATAACCTGAGGAGTGACTAGGAATAATAGTAAACTAGTTTAGTAAATGTTGCTATTTTAGATTTTACTCTTAGTTCTAGAAACCACACACTGTAGAGAAATTAAACTATTCAGGAAGGTGATCAAAATTAGCGTAAATCTTCTAAGTTCTGTTAGCAGTTCAGATGCTTCCACTGAGGGCCTGCGTGAGGTCTTCCTTCCTCTCTGCTCAGGAGGAAATCTCAGAAATCAAAGAGGAGGGGAACATAGAAGCTGTCCTGAACTCCCTGGATAAGATCATAGAAGAAGGCAGAGAGCATGGAGAGCCGGCCTGGTGAGAACGGGGAGAGGGTTCGTCAGCTGGGGGGCCTCAGTTCTGAGAGGAGACTAACTCTCACCCATATCTGAGTTCCTGGGACCCCTGAGCAGAAGGGAGGGCTGAGGGCTGGGGCCAGATCGTGAGGTTTGGTACCATGGACAGATTAGATGGCCAGACACATGGCTTTGATTGTTTATTCAGCAAATAATTAGGAAGTATGTACTGTCCGATTGGTTGAAAAGGCTAGAGATTCAATAATGAACAGGCTGCCCTCTGCAGCTGCTGTCTGGACACAGCCATCTGGTGTGCCATGTGCAGGAAAAAGTAGCCAGGGTGAGGAGTGGAGGGCAGGAGCCATCATGACCAGAGTGGCCTGGGCTCCGGGAGCCCTCTGCTTCCTGCCTGTGCCAGACAGCTCCCAGGCTAGAGTTGCTATAGACCTTTTTTCTCTATAGTATTAGGCCTTCGGCATGCTAAGGCAGAATTCTACTGCTGCTAAGCCATATCCTTAGCCCTCTTTCTACATTTTATTATGATACTGGGTCTCAGTTCCCTCTGCTGGGACCTGTAGACATGGCTCAGTGGTCAAGAATACTGGCTGCTTTTCTTACAAACCAGAATTTGGTTCCTAGCACCCATGTAGCTGTTTATAACCATTCTTAACTCCAGTTTAGGGGATCCAAAGCCCTCTTCTGGTTCCACCAGCACCAGGCACTCATGTGGTACATACATATCCACACATGCAGGCAAAGCACCATCCACGTAAAATAAAATTTATTATTTTATTTATTTAGAGATAAGATTTTACTGTGTATCCCTGGCTGTCTTGGAACTCATTCTGTAGACAAACCTGGCCTCCAACTCACAGAGATTGTCCTGCCTTTGTCTCTGTCTCCCAAGTCCTGGGACTAAAGGTGTTTTAAAGACTGATCTCTTCTCCGTATATGAATGTTTTCCCTACACTTGAGTCTCCAACACTTTCTTGTTTGGTGGATCAGAAGAGGGCAGAGTTGGAACTGGAGTTACCAACAGTTGTAAGCCTGTCTGTGGTGCTGAGAATCAAACTCAGGACCTCTGGAAGAGTAGCCAGTGCTACTGAGATCTCTGAGCCATCTCTCCAGCCATAACCTGTGACTTTTTTTTATTGCTGCTGGCTTAGCCTTTTTTTTTAGACATGGCCTTGTTACATAGCCCTGGCTACCTTGGAACTCACTGTGTAGATGAGAAATCACAAAGATTTGCCTAGGATCAAAGTGCGCACCAGCATGCCTGATCTGTAGGCTGTCAACCTTGACCCTGCTACCATAGCCTCTCGGGTACTATGCATTACTGTGGACCACCAGGCCCAGCCTGGAGATCTTTTTCGTTCTTGTCTTTGCATACACCTTTAATCCCAGCACTCAGGAGGCAGAGCCAGGCAGATCTTTGTGAGTTTGAGGGCAGCCTGGCCTACATAGTAAGTTCCAGACATCCACGGCTACACAGAGAAACAAAAAACAATTAAAGAAATGATAATGGCATGACTCAGGCTGGACCAGGCTAGACCCTACAGGCTGCAGCCTGCAGGCGAGTGCAAAAAGGAGGCTGGGACCAGCCGATGGCCTGGGACTAGAGTGCTCGTGGCTCTTCTCCCTGTGATGCTATCGACAAAGGGGCCACTATCTAAGTAGGTAGCTGTCTGCTGGTCAGTTACCAAGTGACTGCTGTTTGAGGGTCCTCTGGCTCACTCAGTCCAGAGAAATAGCCAGAAGAGCAGCTCCAAGCTCCTGATCCGATCCTGCAGGGTGGATGCCACAGGCAATGTCCCCCACAAGTCAGAGGAGAGCTGAAGGTTTACAACTGAAAAGAATGTATAGAAGAGCAGTGCTTACAGAAGAGCAGTGCTTATAGAAGAGCAGTGCTTACAGAAGAGCAGTGCTTACAGAAGAGCAGAGCTTGCTCGCGTGCTGATTAGTCTTGTTCCCTAAAACATCCATCCACACCGACTTGTAACTGGACTTATGGCTACTTTGTGGGTTCTTCTTTCTTCCACCCCTTTACTTCTTCCCTTTCAGCTCCCCAGCTCCCTAACACTAGGCAGGAGAGAAAAGGGAATAGAGGGGCAGGGGGCCGTGCTATCAATAGACTGTGATTAGGGGTGTCAAGTTCCTTGGGGCTAGTTTGGTCTTTGCTGGCAGGATACCTAATTTCTTCTTTTTCATCTCTTTGCACATGACTACTTGACAAACCACAACCAACAGAATCCAAGCACCTCCCTGCCAGCCAGCCATAGAAGCAACCCAATTCTTGGGGCTCTAACATTTATATATCCTCTGAAAAATCCCCAGAATGCCACACACTCACAGAAACTTGCAGGTTTACCAGCTGGCAGGACCACACCTTTGCTAGAGCATGAGGCAAATCATAGTCACCTGCTGCAAAGCAGCCCTATATCTTACAGCTGGGATTAAAGCAAAAACACTGTTTATTTTTCGAGGCAGGGTTTCTCTGCATACCCCTGGCTGTCCTGGAACTCACTTTGTAGACTAGGCTTGCCTCAAATGGCCTGCCTCTGCCTTGCAAGTGCTGGGATTAAAGGGAAAAAACATTTTTATAATACTTTTGTGTTTTTGTTTTTTTTTAACAAAACTCTCACTACACCTACCAGCTCTTACAGGGTCTGTGAGAGTTTGGGTATCTCTGAGGAGCTACCAATCTGGGAAAGGTCACTTTGCCTCTACGAAGCCCTGACCTCCCTATGATCTACTGGGGTAATGTACCAGCCTGGACATGTGGTCATAAAGACTGAGGCAAGGTCTGGAGAGTTGTGGAGTGCTGGGGATGGGGATGTGGAGGAGCAGGCTGTAAGAGGAGACCTGGAGGGATGCCTTTAGGCAGAGAGGCCGAGGGCAGGGAGCCAGAGTTTCCATCAGGAGCAGGTTTGGAAGGTAAAGGATCCCAGAAGAGTCCCTAGCCTAGCACAAGGCTTGAAGCAGAACCGTCACTGATTGGTTGAGAGAGAAGCCCCCTTGTGCTCAGATTCCTCCCCCTGTCCCCCTGCGATCCATGTGCCCTGCCCCCAGGCGACCCAGTGGAATCCCAGAGAAAGACCTGTGTAGTGTCATGGCACCCTACTTCCTGAAGCAACAGGATACCCTGTGCCATAAAGTGCGGAAACAGGAAGCCAAGAACCAGAAACTGGCGGACGAGGTCCTGGCTGGGCGCAGGCAGGTGGAGGAGCTACAGCAGCAGGTTCGGGCCCTCCAGCAAACATGGCAGGCAAGTGTTGGCTCAGGTGATTTTCTCTTGTCTCAGCCACCCTGGGTTGGGGGCTTCCTCCCTCCTAGCCTAAGGGATCACACTGAAAGTGGGCTGTGCCCACGGCAGAGTCACTCAGCGCCTTTGCTGGGACCTGGGAGGTTGGCTCCTCACTGCCTGTGCAGAAGTCCAGTCATGGCTCACGTTCCTGTGCCGCTGCTAGGTGAGTGTGGGCAGAAAGGACAAGCCTGGGCCTCTGTCCGAGTGGAGTCAATGCTCTCTGCGGTGCTGCAGTTACTGCTGCGTGCAGGCACTGCCAGTGTCCGTAAACAGCGTGCATTCCTAGCCCTTCAGTTCCAAGGGATCTGTCATCTTCTGGCCTCTGGCACGTGGAAACAGGTGGCAGCAAGCATGTGTCCCTTGGGGAAAAGCCGACTTCTGAAGCTGGTCCCAAGGGACTTTTGAGGCAGTGGAGCTGGGTGGTGCAGGTGGCAGGTGTGACGGGGTGGTGAAATGGTTTCTTAGTGGCTATAGTTCCAAGGGTCTCAGCAGGGCCTCAGTGACAGCATTACTACCAGGTCCTCTGCATCTGTCACAGCTCCCCAGGCTGTGTCTAATCCATTGCACAGTGGACAGTTACTGTCTAAGGTGTAGACCATCCTGATTCTGGGGATCAGGGTTTCCTGGTTCCTTCTGGCTTCCTCTTCCTGTGACCAGTGAGCTACTGCCCGCCCTAGTCTCAGAGGTAGCAGCAGGTAGGAGGCCTGGCCCCAACCCCCAGCACTGGCTCTTAGGTGCTTGGAGCCACTTTGCCCTCCATCTTCATGGGGCTCCTTAGCGCTCCCTTTCTCTGGATCATAAATTGTCCTAATCATGGCCCCCCAACCTGTCAGCTGCTCCAGTGGCCATCACCCCTCGCTGTGGAACCTGTGTGGGAGCTCAGAGCCCCTTTTCACTGTCTCCGTTCTCAGTGAGTGAGCACTTACCCAGCATGCCTCAGTGAGTGAGCGCTTACCCAGCATGCCTAGGCCCTGGGTTGGAATTTGAGCACTAGGGGGACTGTTTCTCCAGTGAGAACAAAGGATTTGCAGCCACTTTAGAGAGCCATTGTTGAATATGGAGAAGCCCAGGAGAGGTGGCTAGGGCATCCAGACTGCCATAATTACCTATGGATGGTTGGGACTTCTATTTGGCCTTTCCTGACACATTCCGGCAAGACCAGTGACACGAGCCACAGAGCATTTGCACTGTTCATTTGTACCTGGGCCAGAGTGGGACTTGGCACACAGGTGTGCCTGTCTCACCCCATATGGCTCTTCCCTTCCCTTGGTTCCAGGCTCTACACAGAGAGCGGAGGGAGCTGCTGTCAGCCGCTGGGCCCCAGAGCCCAGCCCTGTAGAGCGCCTGTGGAGCCAGTTTCCAGGTGGTAATGGAGTTCCCACCACCGCTTAGGTTCTGCTGAGGTCACACTGCCTCCAGATTCCTGCCGCCATCTTCTGCCTGCAAGATTGGGCCTCCCACCCTGGACATCAGACACCAGGCTTTGTCTTCTGGAGTTGCAGCCGGCATTGCCCCATGCCCTCCTGATTCCCCAGCCCCTCCCTGGACCGGGTTTGGGTAGGGTTTCAGTCTCCACTGATTGCTGCCTTGCTGGCTAGCCCAAGGGCCCTGCCATGTTCTCCCCACATCTGTAAATAAACTTCCTTTCCCACACTGTAATCTGTGAGGAGGCTTCCTTGCCAGGCGTCTGAGGGCTCTGGAAGCCTATAGCCAAGAGCGGGTTGTTCTGATGTCACCCTTGCAGAGGCCCGGGGCTTCCTGAGGTGAACTGTCACCGTGGCCAGTGCTGCCCCATGCTGCTCTCTGGGGTACAGGAGAGTGATGAGGCCTGCAGTAGCTGAGCAGGAGGACTTACCTTGTCTCTCCCACCCCACTGTTCCCCGCAGGCCCATGAGTGGGAGGGCCAGTCAGTCCTTCCTAAGGTGGGGCAGAGATTCCTCTCTCTTTGCCTGAGAGCCTCACCTTAACCACAGGCCTGTGTTACCCTAAGGACAGAAAAGACACCATAGTGGTCTCTCCTCTGCCTTCTCCTGTCTCCATAAACAGCCTGGGCCCTTCTAGCTGCTCTTCAGAAAGCCCCAGCCAGGGTTTAGCCCTCCAGCCACTCTGCTTCCCGCCTACCTGGCCTGTGTCATTTGAATTCAGGTTAGTGGGTGAGTTACCAAAGACAGGTCAGGGGTAGGCTGGGGAAACAAGGTATGATTAAATTCTGATCGCTTTGGAGCAAGGAAGTTCAAAAACCAAATGTCCTTTTTTCTTTCTGCATTACCACCCCTGATAATGGGTGGCAGGACTTGGGGAGTCAGATATAAATTCTCTCCTTTCCAGTGGAAAGCATCCCAAAATATCCTTACTAACCGTAAAACAAATTGGCTTAGAACCAGCAATACCTGAATAATTAAAATTAACAACACATTTTTCTTTAAAATATGAATTACTCTCTCCTGCTAAAATATTATTATTAATAATAACCTTGCCAGGCGTGGTGGCGCACGCCTTTAATCCCAGCACTTGGGAGGCAGAGGCAGGCGGATTTCTGAGTTTGAGGTCAGCCTGGTCTACAGAGTGAGTTCCAGGACAGCCAAGGCTACACAGAGAAACCCTGTCTCGGAAAAAAAAAAGAAAAAGAGTTCCAGTGTCTTTGGGTTCGTGAATGACCCTCATTATTTTTATTTAAATAATTTAATACAAAAAGACAATGAGACAAAATCTAATGAGGCAAAAGGTATTTATAATCTCCTTGTTGCAATTTAGTAATTTGCAGCTCAAGGACCTGATTTGACCTTTTTTTTTTTTTTTTTTTTTTCCCTTGTTCTGTTTAACCCCACTCGCTCCCGCCGGCTCCGCTCGCTCCCATCGGCTCCTCGGCTCCGCTTGCTCCGGTTGGCCCCGCTCATTCCGGCCGTCCCCGTTCAGCCCCACTCGCTCAGACCCTGCTAGCTCCGGCCGTCCCCGTTCGGCTCCCCTCGCTCGCTCGCTCGCTCGCTCGCTCGCTCGCTCAGACCCTGCTAGCTCTGGCCGTCCCTGCTTGCTCCGGCCGTCCCCGTTCAGCTCCGCTCGCTCTGGACAGCCTTGCTTGCTCTGGTTGGTCTCTCCGGTCCAAGGATTCATTTCTTATTATTCTTCATAAGTACGCTGTAGCTGACTTCAGACGTACCAGAGGATGGTGTCAGATCTTGTTACGGGTGGTTGCTGGGATTTGAACTCATCACCTTCGGAACAGCAGTCGGGTGCTCTTACCCGCTGAGCCATCTCACCAGCCCCTCTGTCAAAAGTTTAACACAGGACATACTACTGGAATTCCTTATAATCCCCAGGGGCAGGCTATTATTGAAAGGTCAAGGGCTGGTGAGATGGCTCAGCGGGTTAGAGCACCCGACTGCTCTTCCGAAGGTGATGAGTTCAAATCCCAGCAACCACATGGTGGCTTACAACCACCCGTAATGAGATCTGACGCCCTCCTCTGGTGTGTCTGAAGTCAGCTACAGCGTACTTATGAATAATAATAATAAACAAATCCTTGGACTGGAGAGAGCGAGCGGGGCCGACCGGAGCGAGCGGGCCGACCGGAGCGAGCGGGGGCCAAACGGGGCCAAATGGGGCCAGCTGGAGCGGGTCCTAAAATTCAATTCTCAACAATGCACATGAAGGCTCACAACCATCTACAGCTACAGTGTACTCATATGCATAAAATATAATAAATAAATCTTAAAAATATGAAAAGAAACCATTAAGAAAACCCAAAAAAATTTTGACAGAAATCAGATCTCAAGAGTCCAGAGCTGGCTAAGAGATGCTGGGGCACTATCTCCTTTGAGGATATTAAACAGAGGCTTCAGTTCTTCTGTGGTCAACTTCAAATAAATCCTTACCCAATTTATTTCACTAAGCATTTTTGAAAATCATTTAAGGTGTTTAAATGAGAAGTATCTAGTGCAATCTTTTCATGAGAAATCTGAGAAGTCTCTATTTTTCACCTTAAATAATTGAAAGGAAGGTCTTTCTGTATTTTGTCAGGAGTTATTTTCAGTCCATAATATGCCAGTTCTTTAATCAATCTAGAAAGATACTTGAATCTGCAAATTTGGATGAGCCAAAAGTATATCATCTATATAATGATGTAACATCACTTCTGGAAACCCTCAACTAAGTGGCTGTAATGCCATGGCCACAAATTTTTGACACAATGTGGGACTTGGAAGGGAAAACACCTTCCAATGATATCTTTTGTAAGGTCTTTATAAGTTTATTGAAGGCAAAAAAAAGCAAAATGCTTCCTATCATAAGGATAAAGAGGAATAGTCAAAAAAACAAACAAACAAAAAAAAACCCAACAACCTTGTAAATCCATTAACAAAAAGGGAATATCCCAAAGGAGCAACACTGAGGGCTGGGAGGTCAGGCTGCAACGCCCCCATGACCTCCATAGTTTCATTAACCTTTCTTAAGTCTTGTAACAATCTCCGATTTCCTGATTGATTTCTTTTTAATTACAAAAATAGGAGTATTCCATGGACTCGTTGATTCCATTATATGTCCCTGCTGTAACTATTGTCCCACTAATTCATAGGCGGCCTGGATCTTTTCTCCATAAATCAACCCAGACTGGCTGATCAGAAGGCCAAGAGATTTTATCAGCTGTAACATCAGCAACCTACCCCACTGTCTTAGNATTTGCAACAGCACTGGATCCTTGGAGGAAATAAAAAAGGTACCCATCTGATCCAACATCATCACTTCCCCAGAGTGTAAAGGGCAATGAAGGAATGACCAAAGGCCGGAAGGTTCCTGCATGTTCACCATCCTTCCAATGAAGGATCTTTGAACTACAAGCCACATTAGAGGCCATGCCTACTCCAGTTAAATTGGACGCAGTTATCTGAGTTGGCCAGGCATTGGGCCAATCCTTTCAGCTCCTATGTCTGGCAATCCCTCCATAAGGTGCTCCCTGGACCAATAAAGTTGTAAGTGGTCTTGACTTAGTAATTTCTGGTACCCAAAATATCATATTACTACACCCAAAGGCAGTATCACCTCTTTCTAGGGCAGTAATAGAATTTCCTTTCCTCATCAATGGGAAGAGGTGCAACTGAACAGCCCTTTGTCCTGAATGAATTCGTAAGGTGTGATGATGGGGAGCTATGATAACCCAAGTTTCACCAGTCTAGTGAGCATCAGTGACCCCGAGAATCACATGAGTCCCCTGAAAAGATGTGGAACTCTGACCCAAAAAATACCCATAGAGTCAGATGGCAAGGGTCCATAGACTTCTGTAGGTAGGAATGTAGGTGGGGAGTCCTCAGTAATATGTAACTGGAGGGGGCACTGAGATCCAAGCTTGCACTCCCTGGGGTGGCACTGGAACAAGGTGTCAATTGTTCACCTGGTTAAGGCAGGAGGTCCCTATTGTTTGAGGGGCCTGGAACTGGACCCGCCATTGGTTTCCCTGCCGAGGGGCTATGAGAGGCTGCCCATCTCTATGAAAACTCAACCTGCAGTTGCATTGCCAGTGAAATCCTTTTTGGCAGCGAGGACAAAGAGAAGCAGGAACACTTCCTGAAGGCACTGGAGCCAGCTTTGCGGGAGCAGGAAACCGACTTCCACTTTTAAGAGGACAGTCTCATCCAAAATGCACCACCTGCTGACCACAAGAAAACATGCCCCAGAACCGGACTTCCCTTTTTTTTTTGTTTATTGAGCAGGTGCTGTCCTGGGGCCTGCCGTTCCTGTACCAAATGCCATACCCTGTACCACAGCAGGGAAAAATCCAGCACAATAGCGAAGAAAACCTCCGAGAGTGGATCCTTTTCTTCTGCCTTTCCGTAAAGGCTGACAATTTTTACCAGCATTTCATAGGCCAATTGTTTAATTGCTATGTCAGCTCAAGGTCCCTCAGGGATAGTCTTTCCCTACTGCTTCCATTAATCTGGCCACAAAATCTGCATAAGATTCCTCATTTCCTTGCTTGAGCTCAGCCCAGGGAACAATCTTAATATTACCACTGGGTAGAGCACGCCAAGCTCAGACAGCACCAGCAGTATTTTCTTTAAGAATGGGAGCTGGTATAGCCAATGGAGCATCCAAAGTGGCCCATTTGCCCAGGCCTGCAGAGAGCAGAGAGGGAAGCCTTTATCCTCCCATTCTTGGGGTTTGATCCCCTTAGACTGCAGAAGCCCTCGAGTTTCAATCTCACAACAGAAATCCGCCTCCTGAAGACAGGATCTTGCCAGTGTTTGCCAGTCAGAGGGAGGCAGAGGATACCTGCTAGATTTTCCACAAGAGATAAAACATAAGGAGCAGTAGGCCGGTATTTAGACACTCCCTCCTTTAATTCCTTAATCAACTTGTAAGATATGAGCTCGCATTCAGGCTCCCCCTTCTCAAATAGGATAGGAAAGCATTGAAAAAGAGGACCCCTTAGCCGGGTGTGGTGGCGCACACCTTTAATCCCAGCACTTGGGAGGCAGAGGCAGGCGGATTTCTGAGTTCGAGGCCAGCCTGGTCTACAAAGTGAGTTCCAGGACAGCCAGAGATATACAGAGAAACCCTGTCTCGAAAAACAAAAAAAAAAAAAAAAGAAAAAGAGGACCCCCTGTTTCCTAGAGTCTCTGGCAGCAGTAGCCAAGTCCATGCTGAGCATTAGAGGGGGGCCAACCAGGATTATGCTATTTAGCGGCTTCTTCCTCTAAATCGAAGGCATCCCCTGGATCTAGGAGTTCATCACCCTCATTTTCAGAAGAGTCAGGGGAAGTATCCACCAATTCCACCATGTACTTCTTTGCAGGAGAGGGACGAGACCCACGTTTCTTAGGTTTTGAAATTAAAGGTGTACACTCTCCTGACACACTCCCGGAAGTGGAACCAGAAGGTGAGTTTGGTAAACCAGTGACCCATGCATGCATGATCAAAGCCTGCTTAAACCACAGACCAATAACTAGCCACATTTTCTGGGGTGCCATCCTCCTCGTCTGGATGTCCAAGCATCCATTGTTTAATGTCTATCCCTACCTTTTTCCAGGCTTCCTCATCTACTGTACTTTTCTCAGGAAGCCAAGGACTAGTCTTTTTAACAAACTGCATGAATTCATTAAAATGTTGTTGCTCAAAATGAATACCCTTTTTAATAATAATTGTCAGGAGCCATAATGGGACAAGTTAATAACTAGCAGGTGATCATCCTGAAATGGCCTGCTTTGGATTATTATATCATCTGTGACAGGTGAGCCCTTATTTACCAAGGCTGTAAGGGACTCATTTTTGGAAAGGTTCCTACCTGCTATTAATATGTTTTCCCTGTTATTATTAAATATAAATAACAATCACTAAGTAGTAGCACACTCCTTTGGAGCAGATCTCTGCAAATCCACAAAGATGTACTGTCTTGTAATGATGCTATATAGAAAAAAGATGACTTAAAAAAAAATGGGGGCTGGAGAGATGGCTCAGTGGTTAAGAGCGCCGACTGCTCTTCCGAAGGTTCAGAGTTCAAATCCCAGCAACCACATGGTGGCTCACAATCACCCGTAACGAAATCTGATGCCTTCTTCTGGAGTATCTGAGGACAGCTACAGTGTACTTACATATAATAAATAAATAAATCTTAAAAAAAAAAAAGGGGGGGGGGCTGGTGAGATGGCTCAGCGGGTAGGAGCACCCGACTGCTCTTCCGAAGGTGATAAGTTCGGGTCCCAGCAACCACATAGTGGCTCACGGCCATCCTTGATGAGATCTGGCGCCCTCTTCTGGAATGTGTACTTACATATAATAAATAAAATAAATCTTTAAAAAAAAAAAAAAAAAAAAAGGCTGGGCATGGTGGCACACGCCCAGCTTGACTTAAGTCTTAATGATGATCCTTTAAGCATTCCTAAAATTATATCTGTGATTATTAAGTTCTTTTATAATAGGACTACTATTACGTCCCATTTTCTGATAGTCAAAGCTGCAATGAGAATTCTGCCAGTCTCCCAAGTGTCACCAGTTAATTGCTCTTAGTTGGTAACCAGACTTTCTCCTACTCAGAGCACATTCCAAGAGGTTGTAAAACAATTAGCCAAAGGTCATAAAAGGGGAACTAACGGATTTATTATAGGTGTTAGGACAGAAGATAAAATATCAAATGGGTTTATTTATATGAAACTTCACTAGTTATGGGGCTGGTGAGCTCAGCGGGTAAGAGCACTGACTACTCTTCTGAAGGTGCTGAGTTCAAATTCCACAACCACCCGTAATGAGATCTGATGCCCTCATCTGGTGTGTCTGAAGACAGCTACAGTGTACTTATGTATAATAATAAATAAATGTTTTTTTTTAAAAACTTAGTTATGGTTTTAAAAGTTCAGTGAACCTGTGGAGCTGAGACCAGTGATAGAGGTTTAGCCAGATAATCACTCCTAATGGATATGCATGCAAACATTCGCTGTTATAAACTTCTATTTCATTTTTTTTTTTTCCGAGACAGGGTTTCTCTGTATATCCCTGGCTATCCTGGAACTGACCTTGTAGACCAGGCTGGCTTCTATTTAAATTTATGATTTGATTTTTTTTTGTGTGTAAACTTGTGATGAACTTTGTAACATGTGATCGTGTATTCTGAAAGATGTTTAAGGTCTGAGGACAAGGAGAAGAATGGAAACTGAGGGACGGAGGTGAGAGGAACGGAGGTGAGAAGTGAGCTGAGAGAGGAACAGAGCTGAGGAGAAGTTTTCAGACAGAACACTTGTTAGATTAGAAGGAGAATTCAGAGTGGAATCTTAGAAATTATAGGTAACATAAAATACTAAGAGAGCAATGTGCAGAATTCAGAGGAAAAGAGGGAAAAAGATGTCACAGAGAGCAGAAGAAGCAGGCAGGCTTCTCCTTCCCACAGGACAGAAAAGATACCATGGTAAGGGCAAGGCAGGTTTAGTCTTATTAAAAGAAACTAGGCGGGGGCTGGAGAGATGGTTCAGTGGTTAAGAGCACTGACTGTTCTCCCGAAGGTCCTGAGTTCAAATGCCAGCAACCACATGGTGGTTTACAACCATCCGTAATGATATCTGATGCCCTCTATTGGTGTATCTGAAGATAGCTACAGTGTACTTACTTATAAATAATAAATAAATCTTAAAAAGAAAAGAAACAAGGCTTTTTTTTTTTTTGGTTTTTCAAGTTTTTCGAGACAGGGTTTCTCTGTATAGCCCTGGCTGTCCTGGAACTCACTTTGTAGACCAGGCTGGCCTCGAACTCAGAAATCCGCCTGCCCCTGCCTCCCAAGTGCTGGGATTAAAGGCGTGCGCCACCACGCCCAGAACAAGGCTTATTTTTTACAAACACGGGTTTAATTCACTTAGCATTGAAAGGGTAGAAGCCCTTTCTTCCTTTATATTATAAAGATTGGAGGACTTTTTTTTGGTTTGTTTTTCTTTTTTTAATTTTTATTATTTATTTATTTATTTATTTATTTATTTATTTATTTATTTATTTATTTTTGGTTTTTCAAGACGGGGTTTCTCTGTATAGCTCTGGCTGTCCTGGAACTCACTCTGTAGACCAGGCTGGCCTCAAACTCAGAAATCAACCTGCCTCTGCCTCCCGAGTGCTGAGATTAAAGGCGTGCGCCACCATGCCCAGCTGGAGCACATTTTTTCATCCAGAATGAGGGAGTACTTTCTCCACCAGTACAGAAGTTTCTGGCCTCAGAGGATCACAGAAGGCAGGTAAGCTACAATAGCATAGTAACTTAGACTTAGATAAGTAAACTTTTTATTATATAGCAACCCTAATATCTCGTAAGACAAAGTCTGATCCCAGGATCTCGTAAGACAAAGTCTTCCTCTCCGCCTTACTCTTCCCCCTCCTCTGCCTCAAGAAGAATGGACAAAAAAGAAGAAACACCCCACCGGGGCTGGTCCCCGACAAATAATCCCTTTAATATCTTTTTATACATCACTTAGAAGATTCATTTTGGACCATTATGAGTCAGGGGAAAAGGAAACACTATCCACTCCTTCCCAGCCTTAATCTTTGACTAGGGGTGGGGGTATAGGGGTATTGGGTGTGTACAAGGAACTCCCTGAGTGTGTCCTTACCAGCTCAAATCACACCTTCTACTTACCCTAAAGGTCCAAGAGCCCCACATTTGGGCACGTCCTGTGTTGGGGTCCAGCCTCGACAAGAGTTGGGGTTCATCAAGGAAGAGGGATACCTGGTAGGTGAATAAGAAAACACAGCCAGGCGTGGTGGCGCACGCCTTTAATCGCAGCACTCAGGAGGCAGAGGCAGGAGGATTTCTGAGTTCAAGGCCAGCCTGGTCTACAGAGTGAGTTCCAGGACAGCTGGGGCTATACAGAGAAACCCTGTCTCGAAAAACCAAAAAAAAAAAAAAAAACACACAGTTGGGCTGGAAAGGTGGCTCAACAGTTTAAAACACCGACTGCTCTTCCAGAAATCCTGAGATCAATTCCCAGCAACCACATGGTGGCTCATGACTATCTGTAATGGAATCAGATGCCCTCTTCTTCTGTGTCTGAAGACAGCAACAATGTATTCATGTACATAAAATAAATAAAATCTTTTTTTTTTTTTTGGTTTTTCAAGACAGGATTTCTCTGTATAGTCCTGGCTATCCTGGAACTCACTTTGTAGACCAGGCTGGCCTCGAACTCAGAAATCCACCTGCCTCTGCCTCCCAAGTGCTGGGATTAAAGGCGCACGCCACCACACCCGGCAAAAAAAAAATCTAAGAAAGAAAGAAAGAAAGAAAGAAAGAAAGAAAGAAAGAAAGAAAGAAAGAAAGAAAGAAAGAAAGAAAGAAAACACACACAGGTGAGATGCAGTGCTGACAGGCTGGCTTGTTTGGCATGGAGCCCTTGAACTCGGAAGTTAGGATGCTCACCTTGACTTGACTCAGTCCCAATCTTATTGAAATCATACAAGGAAGTTGTGTTACAAAATTCATAGGGGGGTAGGTAAATACTTCTCTATTTTCCTGTGCCAAATTTTTTTTAAGATTTATTTATTATTATATCTAAGTACACTGTAGCTGTCTTCAGACACACTAGAAGAGGGAGTCAGATCTTATTACGGATGGTTGTGAGCCACCATGTGGTTGCTGGGATTTGAACTCACGACCTTCGGAAGAGCAGTCAGTGCTCTTAACTGCTGAACCATCTCTCCAGCCCATAACATTTTCTTGTGACACAGAGTAATACAGGTTTAGAACAAAAAAAAGGGAACTATGCAATCTCAGACATAAAGCAATATAGACAATATGGTTTTGTAAAAGGGCAAACATGAGGTCATACTGCTGATCCTGCAATCTTTATAATTTTTGGACCCCATCTGTCTGTCTACAAAACATTCTCACCCAACCTGTATAGAGAATTCCTAGGGGGCTGCCACCATCGACCCTGAACCCACAGAACTCCTTGCTGACTTTCTAGGAGATATCTGTACAATAATCCATTCTTAATTTTACAATTAAAAAATCTGTTTTTGGGCTGGAGAAATGGCTCAGCAGTTAAGAGCACTGACTGTTCTTCCAGAGGTCCTGAGTTCAATTCCCAGCAACCACATGGTGGCTCACAACCACCTGTAATGGAATCTGATGCCCTCTTCTGGTGTGTCTGAAGACAGCAACAGTGTACTCACATACATAAAAAATAAAAACCTTTTTTAAAAATCTCTTTTTATTATACAGAATTGAGACTAAGACTGGAGGAACAGCTGCAGAATCGCTCATGGCTGCCTGAGGTCTGCCTCTGGGTTACTTTCATTTCCACCTAGAGCAAGTGACTGTAACACACATTTCTTTTTTTTTTTTTTAAAAGATTTATTTTATTATATGTTAGTACACTATAGCTGTCCTCAGACACTCCAGAAGAGGGAGCCAGATCTCGTTATGGATGGTTGTGAGCCACCATGTGGTTGCTGGGATTTGAACTCACGACCTTCGGAAGAGCAGTCGGGTGCTCTTACCCGCTGAGCTATCTCACCAGCCCCCCCCACATTTCTTTTGAATGTTCTCATTCATGAACGGCCTTCACTTTAATATTATCAGCAACATCTAATTTGTGGATATCAATCAGGCTCCTCAAACTCTGAAACCCGATTACCCCCGCCCCGCAGGTTTTTCTTCCTTATCATCAGGTGTCCCAGGCATCTTGAGCTTAATGTGGGGTGTCTCCAACACAAGCAGGGCTAGAACCTCAAGGCAGAAGCTGATGTAGAACCTATAGAGGGGTGCTGCTTACTGATTTGCTCATCGTGGCATGCTCAGTCTGATGTCTTATAGAACCCAAGACCAAGGCCCAAGGATGGCAGCACCCACAACGGGCTGGGCTGTCCCCCACCAACCACAAGAAATGCCCTACAACCGGATCTTATGGAGGCATTTTCTCAATTGAGGCTTTCTCCTTCCAAGTTGACATAAAACTAACCAGGACACTTCCCCCCACTGGATGAGCGGAGCTGCCCTGAACCGGGCAAATGAGGACATTACTGACCACTCCCTCCCTGGGGTCTGGCTCCAGCTCTCAGGGTAGGCACTGAAAATCACAGGCTATGAGAGTTGGAGCCCAGTTTATCCCAAACCAATTTTAGATCTCTGTACCATCTCTAGGGTATGCTCTAGGGTGCTTGTCTCTAGGGCCAGCCAGTGCTCCAGCTAAGGCTGAGAGAGAGAGCACACAGTAGGGGTGGTGGAGCAGCCCCTCAGGGAAGTGGTCTGAGGCCATATCAGAGCCTGGCAGTCTCCAATTGTGGCCTCTCCTCCACTCCCAGGGCCTTGCCCAGGCAGCTGCAATCACCAACCACAGCATCCTTTGGGTTTGACCCATTGAGCACATGACCCCCAATTAGTCCTGGCAGCATCCCCTGCCCCTCCTGCCTACATCAGGGAGCGTAGAGTAGCGGATATAAATGCTGCTGGATGCTGAAGGGTGCAGAACAGACAAGTCCCACTCAGCAGCTCGGTGCAGACCTAGCAGACACCATGAGGACCCTCTCTCTGCTCACTCTGCTGGCCCTGGCTGCGCTCTGCCTCTCTGACCTAGCAGGTATGTGTCCCCCTGGCTCATTTCTTTGGGTAACTACCCTCCGGAAGGTCTCACGATCTGCTTTGGGATGGCAGAGGGGAAGGGACGAAACCCGAGGGAGACAGCAGGGAGGGAACGGAACTAACTACACTCTTTGCTCTACAGATGCAAAGCCCAGCGGCCCTGAGTCGGACAAAGGTACTGGCAGGAATCCTGGCAGGGCCTCAGCCTCGGCCCTCACCCTGTCCCCTAAGCCCCCAGATCCCCTTGCCTTCTGCCTGGGTGTCCCCACTTTTCCTCCCAAACCCAGAATTACCTGACCTTGTGCGTCTTCTCCACAGCCTTCATGTCCAAGCAGGAGGGCAATAAGGTAGTGAACAGACTCCGACGCCAGCTTGGGTAAGTGGCCAGAGCCCTTAGCCTTCCATATTGGTAGGGAGGAGTTGTGCTGGCTGGGGTGGTCTCTATGACCTGCTGAGGGTTGCATGGTCAATCCCCATGCCCAGGACCCTGGAGCCTCTTGTATAGTGGGAAGAGGGTGTGTGTGCCCCGTGTTGGTTAATGCCACTGTGTGTTGGTTGATGTTACTTTATGCTTCTCAGAGCTGCAGCCGGCGCCCCAGATCCCCTGGAGCCCACCAGGGAGTTGTGTGAACTCAATCCCACTTGTGACGAGCTAGCGGAACAAATTGGCTTGGGGCCCGCCTACAAGCGCATCTACGGTACCACTATTTAGGACCTGTGTTGCCCTAAAGCCAAACTCTGGCAGCTTCAGCTTTGGCTGCTCTCCAGGACTTGACCCTCCCTGTCCCCGCTCTCTGCCCTGCAAGTATGGATGGCACAGCTGCTCCAAAATAAAGTCCAGATGAGGAACGGCTGGGCTCCAGTCTGTCCGTTGTGGTGGTGTAGGGGTCGGGGAAGGCTTCACACTCAATCCCAGAGAGCTACAGTCTAGTTCATTTGCTTCTTTATTATACTTCTTTGTGATGGGTAGCAAAAACAACAACAAAAACAAAAAAATTTCCTTCCTAAAGTCCCTCGGCCTGCCTCCCCACAGCAATCCCCACCGCAACCATTATCTCACCGGGGGCACATCCAAACACACAAATCGGCAAAGGCCTGGTCCCAGTGGTAAGCAAGACAGGCAGCTCGTGTGTAGATACAGAGTTGCTGACAAGTGGCACAGTCTGGCCCTGGGGCAGGGTGGGTATGTGGCCCCGATAGAACAAGCTCTCAGGGTGACCTGAGGTGAGCAAGGTCCTGAGCAGCTGGGCAGAAGCCCTGGGAGAGGCCTCACACCCCCACTCCACTCCCTGCCTGGTATCTGTGTCCATTCAGACCTTCACGACCTGCCTCTTCCACCATCCTCCATCCTTCCAACGTCCCTAGAGAGAGCCCCTCCTCTTCAGCTACCCCTTTCAGGGTCAGAATAGCCGTCACCTTCTCAGACCCATGTCAAGGCTCCTCCGCAGCAATGAGGCCTGGCCTCTGCCTCCCTCCATGCCAACAGGCCTCACTGTTGTTTAGCTTGGAGTCCCTCTTCCAATGGGCTAGCCTGCAGCAGGGGGCAGCTTCCAGGGATCCGCAGCAGGGAGGCCGTAAAAACAGCAATGATGAGCAGGTTCCCAATCACTGCCAGGCTCAAGGTGGCCACAGTGGCCTCCAGACCCAGGGTGGATTCCTGCATGGCCAGCCAGGCTCTGCGGGAACCCATATCAGCCAGCACTGCTTCCAGCTGGAAGTGGGTGCCCAGCACGGCACAGATGTGGAACAGCTGGTGGCTGTGTCCTGAAGGGCAGATAGACTGGTTAGGTAAAGACCCAGTTTGAACAGATTCACTTGTGATTCAGGGCAGTCACCTGTCCCGTGGGCCTAAGGAGAAAACCTGACTCCTAGAGGTTCTGGAAGAGTAACTGGACCGAGCTGCATAAAGCCCTAAATTCTGTCATTCCTGAGCCTGGGGAGGGGCTGGGATATCTCTTTGCCTTTATCATCCACCCTCTGGCAAGGATACCCCATGTTCCCAGCTCATTCTGCCTGCCGGGAAACCGTCTCCTCTCCCAGGCCGGTGCTCACCAATATAGTCGAAGCGCCCAGGTGCCAGGCGCTCCGGTAGGCGTGCTGCAAAAAGGAAGCCCGTGAGCAGAGCACAGAGGAGGTGGTAACCGTGGCTGGAGCTCAGCGCGTCCCGCCCACAGCTGTGGGCCCCGCCCCAACACAGCCGCAGCTGGGAAAAGAAAAGAGAGCTGTCCGGGGAGCGTCTCTGGGAGAAGAAACAAAGGGGACATCTAGGATTTGGTGGGGGAAGGGATGCCTAGGGGTTGGATACCAGGGGCCTGCGCCTGGAGGGTAGACAGAGAGCTGAGGTTAGAGACCGAGAGCCACGACGAGGTCAAGGTGTTAGGTCTGTCTGAAGAGAGCCTGGGTGCCCTTACCCTGTAGAACAGTGGGAGGTTGTCAAACAAGAAGGGGTAGGCAAAGGCAGCCGTGCGGAGAGCCTTGCTGAACCCGGGGTATTCTAGCTCTGGGAACCTGAGGGGCAAGAAAAGCAGGTCGGTCTCCACTCCTGGGTAGGTCAAGAAGAGGTTATCCGCAGCCAAAAGGGGCGAAGGACCACATTCAGAAGGCAGGTGTGTCGAGGCATGCCTGTGACCCCACTGGGAGGTAGAGGCAGGAAGATCAGGTTCAAGACTGTCTCAGCCAGATGGTGTTATGTGTGTGTTTGTGATCTCCTTTGGTTCCAGCACTTGGGAGGCAGAGGCAGGCGGTGGATCTCTGTTTGAGGCCAGCCTGATCTACAGAGTTCCAGATTCCAGAGCTACACAGAGAAACTCAAAAAAAAAAAAAAAAAAAAAAAAAAAGGAAGGGCTAGGGGCTGGTAGGATAGCTCATCCAGTATGGTATCTACACAATAAATATATGTTTACATGTAACAAAAGGGAAAAAATAATAGAAGGCCCTGAGGACGCAGGATCCCTGCCCCATGTAAATGTCACATCTGTTAAGTGGCCATAAAGACATAGCATAAGTTGACCAGAAAGGATAGCATACTGGCCAACAGGAAGGCCTCCCTCGTACTGGACAGGGTACTGGGGTGGCTCAATAATAATGGGGTGAGCCCTGCCTACCCTTTCAGACACTGGGGATGCCCAGAACCCACCGCGAGTAGCAGGAGAGGCCGGTGCACAGGAAAGAGTTGAGCGCAGCAGCGGGCACGAAGAGCTGGTGTAGGCGGCTGTGCAGCCAGGAGGCCGGCATGGAGTAGGCGGCATAGGGGAAGGCGCAGCCTGTGGCGAGGTGCGAGCTGAGGCTTGCAGGCTCACCCTCTGCATCCCAACCCCAACCCCACTACCCTCAGCTCACCCAGGCTGTAGAGGCTGAGCGCCCCGTAGTCCAGGAAGTAGCAGATGTGACGAGCACGGGGCGACATGGAGCTAAAGGTGTGCGCGCAGCAGGATGCGAAGGGATAGAGGCAGGCTGGCAGTAGGAAGACCAGCAGCGGTAGGTGGTACGGGTCTGCGCGGAAGCCCGGGCTGCCTAACGCCAGGAGGCGCCACAGGAAGTACCTGCGCCAGGCACCTGCTCAGACGCTGGGGCCGCAGTGCCCCTGCCCACTTGGCACCCGTCTGAACCTAATTCGCTCACCAGGTGGGCAGGAAGTGAGTCCAGATGTTGACCGTCTCATTAGTCATCTGGAAGGAGCTGAGGACACAGTCTAAGGCAGAGCTTGTGGGGCATCGGTAGCCAGACATGATGCCTTCTTCCCAAAACACCTGGGGGTGGTGGGGGAGCAGATCAGTCATCATTAGCAGGCCTTTCCCCATCCATGAAGTGTCAGGTCGCCGGGCGTAGTGGCTCATGCCTTTAATCCCAGCACTTGGGAGACAGAGGCAGGGGTGTCTCTGTGAGTTCGAGGCCAACCTGGTTACAGAGTGAGTTCCGGGACAGTGAGGACTACACAGAGAAACCCTGTCTCAAGAAACAAAAAACAAACCGGGCGTGGTGGCGCACGCCTTTAATCCCAGCACTCGGGAGGCAGAGGCAGGCGGATTTCTGAGTTCGAGGCCAGCCTGGTCTACAAAGTGAGTTCCAGGACAGCCAGGGCTACACAGAGAAACCCTGTCTCAAAAAACAAAAAACAAAAAACAAACAAAAAAAGAAACAAAAAAACAAAATAAGAAGTGTCTGGAAACACGATAGAAGATGCATTAGAGATTGCCGTGGTCCCAAGTCAAACACAACCCAACCTATTTCTTACCAGCCTTCCAAACCCTCGGGGCAAACAACAGAACCAGAATACTGGAATCAAATAGGATGGGGGAATACACACACACACACAGGGTGTTCTGCAGAAGGGGATTCTGGGAGGAGGGACGTTTAGGAATGTGGGTAGAGGTCACAGGTTCTATACTGAAATAGGAACGTAAGAAAGTTAGCTTGCAAGAGGAACTTCCCTAATAGCTAATATGAGAAAAATCTCTGCCCCAGTGAGTCCTCTGAGGAAGGCGAGGTTGATGGATTGGGGCCCCTCACCCGGGGGACCTGATGGACTCGAAGGAGTTGAGGCAGCTTGAGACTGAGCATGGTGGCTGGATACCTCCACGTTGACCTGGAGACAGAAGGTCAGGAATTGGTACCCATCCAATTTCCTATGACCAGATTCAGTCAGCCACACGGGTGGTCCCTTTCCCCTCCTGGTCCTAGCCTGGGGCATCCAATCCTGCTTCAGAGGTCCTCAGTCTCTGCGGGTCTGCAGTGAAGGGATCCCCAGCAGCGAGAGGCTGCCTCCTGTTAGTAACTCCATTTGCGCCTCAGCCAGAATCCTGACTCCAGGAGGCCCCACATAGAGGACCAAGACCTCCACACACAAAATTGGTGCCCTCGAGGAAATAGCTAAAGGGCAAGGAATTAGGGGGGTGTCCTCCTCTTCTAGAGGATACCACTTATGCCCTTGGGTATACTCAGAGCCCTTGCCCCTCCTGGGTCCCGTGCCCCTCAGCCCAGACCTGTCTGCCGCGTCCTGGTGGCCTCGGCTCCGCCTGCCCCTCCCGCCTTTCAGCCGCCTCGCCCAGCACATTCCTTGGCACCGGAGAAGGGGCGGGGCGAACGAAGTGGGCGGGGCCACTGACCTGGACCGATAGGACCCTTTCTCCAGTCTCAGATTAAAACTTCCCAGCAACTCCACCCTCTCTTCTTGCCTCTAGCTCCGCCCATTCTGGAGTCTTTCTGGGATCTAGGGGGCTTCACAACCCTTCTGAGATCGGTGCCGAGGAGCTTGCCCAGCTTAACAACACAAACCTGGTCCCCAGACCCTTCATCCCAAATGAAGAGGAGGTTTAGGAGAGATGCCTGTGCTTGAGTGTTGCCCAGCTGCCCTGGGAAAGGCTGAGATGAACCGGGGAGAGGTCCCTCTGCCCTCAGCAGTAGGGTCTGGAGATCTCTGCTGCAGTGAGGAGTGCGAGGCTGGGAAGGTGCTTCACTTCCATTTCCCCAGATGTGAGCTGCATTATTACCCCAGAGATTGACCACGCTCCCAGCCAGGCTGACTGGACTCCACAGGCAGAGTCTGGTCCCTGCCACTCAGATTGACAGGCAAAAAAAGTGACTGAGGATGTGGGCCAGGCCTGGCAGAATGGAGAGTCAGGGCGAAGCTGGGGAACAATCTTAGCCTTGTCTGCCTGTCATGGGGCAGCACGGGGTGGCTCAGCCCCATTAGCAGGCAGCTCACTTGGCCTCCTGCACACAGCCAGCCCTTCAGGGTGTGTCCGGACCTGCTTCCCTGTGCTGTCTAGATGAGGCTAGGAGCCCAAGCTGGGATCTAATCTCCTATGACCAGGGCACCTGGCCTGAGTCTCCCAGGATCTGAGGTTGCTAGCAGGAAGCTCCAAAACCAGCCTGCTTTGCCCTTGGTGAATGTTGGCCCACCTGGGAAGGATGCACCCATCTAATCTACCTTGCCACAGTCTGAGTTGCCAACCCAGGATGGTAGGAATAAAGAACCTTGATTTCAAGCCTCACTCCTTATCTCTTCTGGAGGACATCACCCAGCTGGTAACACCAAGCCAGCCCCAGACAGTAGATTCATCAAACACTTCTGCGAAACAGGTATGGTGCTTCCTGTGATCTCGATCTCGGAGAGATGGAAGGAACCACTGAAGTCTAAGGCTGGGCTGCCTATGTAGCAGTTTGGAAGCGTCCTTGAGTTTCCTAGAACTCAACTGCATGTGCTGCTGATACAATTCAGTGGTAGTGATGTGGAACTCAAATGACAGGACCGATTGATTATAAAGGACTAATAGATCACACGAGTGGAATTTAGTTAAGAAAGCACTGCTTCCAAAACACCCCAAAGGCGAGGATGTAAATGTTTACTCAACATGGATAAGGCTCTGACTCTCATGGCAAAGGATACAGTGACTTACAGTCAACCAAAGGCAAACCTCACAGGCATCTCAGAGCAGGCAATGTAGGGTCACTAGCATCATTAAGTTCCCTGTACTCTTATCAACAAAAGCATGATTCTTCGAGGTAGGCAAGACCCTGGGAAATTAACTATCAAAAAATATATTTTTAAAAAAAATCACTGGCAGGACATAGGGGCACATGCCTTTAATCTCAACACTCAAGAGGCAGATGCAGGCAGACCTCTTAGTTTAAGGCAAGCTTGGTCTAGAGTGAATTCCAGGACAGCTACAAAGAAATTCTGTCTGGAAAATACAAAAACAAACCCAAAACAAATAAATCCAGACAAAACAACATCCCAAACAAACCAAAACCTTGGGTGCAATTATGGCAATATGCATTATCTTTGCTGTGCTAACTCCTATCTGCCTAAATGGTCAGTCTGCTTCTGTTTAAATTAAGTGTAACCTGGTACAGGACCTGAAAGGAACTTAAGGACAATGTTTGTGGCATGTGTGAGCATAAAATGTTAGTATTTTCCTGTTCAAGGTCAACATTATGTTTGTGTTTTGCCTGGATAAATCCTTACAATGTATATATGTCTGGTGCAAATGGAAGTCAGAAGTGGGAGATGGCACCAGATTCCCTAGAAATGGGACTATGGATGACTGTGAACCACCATGTAGATGCTGGGAATTGAAATCTGTCCTTTGCAAGAGCAATAAGTGCTTTTAGCTACTAAGTCATCTCTCCAGTCCCATCAAGGTTGACTCTCTTCTAAGTGTGAAGCCTGAGTCTCATGAGATGTGTATTTCTCACAGTGTGGCACTTGCCCAGCACACCAAATCCCCCCAGCAAAGCTCCTGTCCAGAAGACACAGCAGGCAGAGCGCACTTGGGAAGGGGGTCTTTATTAAGTGATGCTTGAGTCTCAAGTCTGCCAGAATTGGAAATGTGGTATCCCCAACTGTCCCCTGCTTTTCCCAGACCTTCTTTTTTAGTGGAAGGCAGGAAGCCAGCTCCTCTTAAGCACAGCCAAAGCAGCTAGGCCAGTTGGGGCAAGGAGGGGGAAGCAGAAAAGAACCCAGCCCCAGCTATGCTCTGCTTCCAGCCTGAGGGGTAGAACTGGGGTGGTCCTGGCCAGAGCCTCCCATATAGCTCTGCTCTCAGGGTGCTACTCTGTCCCCAAGTATTCATGATCTCTGCTCCTGTGTCATTTGACACTCCAAAAGCCAGCCTGTGCTCAGCCTACCAGGGCTCTAGTCCTGGGGATGGGCAAAAGGAGGGTAAGTCTAGGATGGAGGAGGGCCCCGAGTAGCAGCTCCCAAGGACCTTGCCCCTCTGCCACCCTTCCTCCAGCCCTCCCTGGATGGTGAGAGGGGTGGCCTTGGCCTTCACTCCCTCATTGGCACCCCTTATCCCAGCACAGTGGCCAAGAGCACACAGCACAATGAGTGCTGATGGACAGCCAGCCAGCCCACAGCCTAAGTGGGCCTGGAAGCTGGGCAGCAGCAGAGAAGTGGGGCTCCAAGTGTGCAGACCCTGCTTCTCTAAGAGCCCCCACAGCTGGCGCCAGAGCTGCCCTGTTCCCCATGAGAGACAAGGGATGAGGGGGTCCTTGAGGATGGGTGGGGCCTGCAGAGAACCATGCAGACACTCAGTATCTCCCCACTCTTCCCTGAGAGCTAGGGGGTCCAAACTCCCAGCCCCACCCACCCTGAATCTTGGGTGAGGACAGGGCCCTTCTGTCACTTTCCTCTCAGAAGTCCAGGAACTGCTCCAATGAAATGCAGACCCCCATGCCTGCCCCTGCCCCTGGGGACTGCAGGGTTAAGGTGGAAGGCTGGCCGGGGGTCCACGGCCACTCCTACTCCAAGCACTTCCTCACTTTCCTGATTTCGCCTTGGCAACAGGGGCCCCCATTCTCCCCACTGGCTCCTGGGCCCTCCCTGCAGCCTCAGTGCAGCTGGCCTTCCTTCCTGTTTGCCTGCTTGAGTCTGCATGTGGTGGGGTGACTACAGGTGGTGGTCCTGGTCGCCAGGGAGAACAGGAGAAATCTGGAGTCAGCCCCACGGCAGGGCCTGGAGGCCAGTCTCAACCAATCTCCTTCCACTGCCTGTAGAAGTCTAGAACGTTCTTGACGTCCACACTGGCATGGGCAGCAGCTTGCAGGGCAGCCTGTAGAACGGCAGAGGAAGACTATGAGGAGGACTAACCTGAAACAGAGGACTGGGAAAGGATAATGGCAGGAAAGGCAGCTTGTCTGGAGGGTCTCAAGATGTCCACTTCCCAGCTCACCCAAGACTCACCTGCATGGGCCCAGAGAGTGCACTGGGGTTGTCCAAATGAAGGCCTGTGATAATGGTCACCATGCCACTTGGGTCCTCCTCCCCTGTCCCCTGGGCCAGAGTTAGCTGTCTGCAGCTGTCCAGGATCTTATAGAGAGTCCTGGGAATATAGGATAAAGGGAATAAGGTCAGGCATTTCCATAATTTGAACCTAAGACTCTCCAGGCGACAAGGCAAGCTACAGACTGGGAAAGTGCTGAGATAGGAAAGAACAGGCAGCTGGTGTGGCAGTGGGGCACAGAAGCTGGCTTGGCGAACGTGCTAGGGGGTGTAGCCAAGGATGCTGAGCCTAGACATCTCTGCTCAAGGGAGACAAGGGTACCGAGCTAAAGCAACTTTGGAATCATGAGAGGGTCCTGATAGGCTACGCTGACCTATCCCACTCCAAGGGTAGGAGGAGTTCACAGAGGGGTTAGCAAGTTAGCTCCTGACAGATTCTAAGGGGAACAGCTGACACTTTACCAGGCATCTGCATCCTGCCTCTTCAGTTTATGCCGCTCAAAGCTCTTTCCCACCTCCTTCTGGCAGCGAATGTATCTGCAAAGAAGATCACAAAGGTGGACGGGGGATAGGAAGGGTGCCTCACACAAAGCAGGCCATTGTAGCTGGGCAGGGCATGTCAGCTCAGGAGACAGGACAGCTGTGTCCCTCCCATCAGGCTGTTTGGAGCCATTTAAAAGTGGCTTTCTGGACACTGGGCTGGCTTTTTCTACCGATAACATCAAGTTTCTGACTTTCCCAGGGGAGGAGGCAGAAAGCAGCAGAAGTAGATGCTTTCAAACTGGAGCTCCTGGCAGTGACCTCCAAACAAGCAGGCCTTGTGCAGCTTCCTGGCCAGGCAGGCCAGCCAGTGCAGGGTAGAGGAGAGCTCTCTCCTCTTGCTCCCTCAATCCCAAGGCTATGAAAGGTGGGGCCTGCCGGGTGTGGTGCACGCCTTTAATCTCAGCACTTGAGAGGCAGAGGCAAGTGGATTTCTGAGTTTGAGGCCAGCCTGGTCTACAGAGTGAGTTGTAGGACAGCCAGGGCTACACAGAGAAACCCTGTCTTGAACCCCGCCCCCAAAAAGAAAGAAAGGTGGGGCCTTGGCTGAACTCCTGCTTTTCCCTGGATCTCTGCCTTCAAAGGAGCCCCAGCCAGGAGCTGGGCCCCAACTGTTACTTTTTACCAACAGGTGCTGTCCAGAGTCCGCCTCAGAAACACAGGCTCAAATTCTCTAGGGCTCTCAGCTATTCTGACCTCCTGTCTCAAGCAGCTGAGACCTCCCAAAGCGGCATGCGAATCATGTGAGCAAGGTCTGAAGCATGGCTCCCCCTTGAACAGAGCAGAGCTCCTGAGCACAGATAGTGGACGCAGGCTGCACACGATCCCAGCCACGTCTGCACTCTCTCACCTGTTTCCCTTTTTAAACTCTGCCTCCAGGTACCGGATGCCATCCCTGGCCCCTGGCTGTTCTTTCTTCAGCAAATCCAGGCCATCAATTACTGGTGGGCAGAGCAGGAGTTGGTAAGAACAAGACAGTAAGCTCAGACTGCATCCCACTCTGCAGGAAATTACACGGTATGGGAAATGTATGCAGGACTGTGGTGCCTACAAGGTTCCAGAGGCTCTTTGAAAGCGTGACCAACCAGCAACGTGCTTAGCAACTTCCCAGGACCTTCCACTTACATCTCTCATCCATTTCTCAGGTCTTCTGCAGCAGTGTTTACACAGATGCTTATGCTGAGGCTGCAGTCCACACAGGGTAGGACTTGACCAAGACCACATATGCATACTGGACGTCAGGTAAGGGTCTCTCAATCCCTTATTTGGTTTCTATCTGCACCCAACGTCCCTGTAAGCTTACCTGTCCTTGGAATGATGATGATGAAGCGGCCACTGGTGGCAAGCTGGCGGATAAGAGGGAGGTGGAAGCAGAGAGCCTGGGTGTCAGGGATGAGGTAGGGAGACATGGCTGACTGAGCTTTGGGCTGCTGCAGGCTCCCTTCCAGCTGGGAGACCTCGAGCTGGTAAGAAAAGGCTGAGTGGTTGAAGTTGCATAGAACCCAGTGGTCTGCGCTGAGAAGACACCAGGCAGCCAGCGCCCAGGTAGCTCTTACAGAGCCCCTCCTATTGCTATGCAGAGTCTTTTCAACAGTGACCTTGGGGAAAGTGCATGAACACAAAGCTTGGGGTAAAGAGACAAGGTGAGCAGGAGGCTGAGCATCAGGGAGAACAGTCTGGAGGTCAGGAAAGAGCTTTGAGAAGTAGACCACAGCCATAGCAGGTAAAGCTGAGAATGGGCTTAAGCAAAAGCCAGATCAAGGACAGGGAGATGTGCACACTGCTTACCTGTAATCGTAGCTGAGCCATGTCTCTCATGAGCCTGTTCCGCCGAGCCTCCTCCTCTGCCTACAAGGAAACCACAGTTATGAGAAGCAGGGCTATGGTCTCTCCTCTGGACTCAGAGGACTAAGTTAGGTTCGTGTGAAATCCCTTGACACTCCTACAGGAGGGAAGGGAGGCACGGAAAATGAAACTTTCTGATTCATTCTACAATCCCCGTGACCGACCCATGGTAGGTCATTCCTGGTACAGGAGACAGCTGAGCATTTTTAGCATGGAAGACACTTCCTGTTGTGATGTAAGCCCTGACCTCTGTTCTTCCTAGCCAGTCCCCCTCAAGAGATACCAAATACACACACCCTGGCCTGCTCCTGACCTGCCAGTGTTTTCCCATGTAGAGAGCAGCTCACTGTCCACACATGCGCCTGCCTGCCTGCCATAGCCCCACCCGCTCCTTCCTTCCTTGGTAAGTGAACCAACTGCCCAAGTCAGAATGCTCAGAGCGGTTGTCTCCCCTCTCTTAGCACATATGTTATCAGCAGGCCGGCCTTGTCAAGTGAACCCTGGGGCCAGCACACCAACCTCCTTCCCTTCTCCCAGAAGTGAGGCTTAGCCCAACAACAACCCTTCCAGGGTGTTCTCAGCAACGTCGCTCTGCCTCTGATTCATCCCTGCTCTCTAAGCACAGCGACAGCAGGTTTCCTAAACATCCAATGCCCACCTTCACCTTATCTGGAATTCTTTCAGTTTCAAAATGAAGTTCCAAGCCCTTCACACTCTGTCCTGTGAGGTAACAGGCACCACTGAAGGCTCTCAGGTGAGCCAGGTTTTCCTCAGACGTCATTTTAATAAGTCCAAACTAGACAACTCTACAATCCCAGGTGCTTGGTTTGGTAATAATCCCAGGGTTATGCAAGACTCACTCCTACCCTGCAGATGCCTGCACAGTTAGTTAAGAACCTCTCTGCCTTAAAAGCCAACCATGCCCCTGGGGAACAGTGGTAGAGGAGGAAAGACCAGAACGGCAGAGTTGATGGAGGCTACACCCGCACAGGGTGGCCAGGAGACAGAAATGGAGCCTATGAACCTGACTTTTTATGCTCAATTGTCACTGTGAAATGTCAAGATCCAGAAAGGGAAGCAAGGCCCCTGTGTAATTCCCCCCAGGACTCGGAGAAAGTGTGTGAATTCATCTGAGCTCAGGAAGGGGAGAGCCATAGCAACCGAAGCACAGGGCACCACTAGCCCAGCAGCTCAGACAAGCGTGGGTCTCCTGGCCTCAGAGAGAAAAGCTTTCCCAGAAGGGCCTACAACAAACTTCCTAAGCCTAGCAGACACTTAGCAGTGGTACAACGGCTACCGGTGAGCACAGCAGACACTTAGCAGTGGTACAACGGCTACCGGTGAGCACAGCAGACACTTAGCAGTGGGACAACGGCTACCGGTGAGCACAGCAGACACTTAGCAGTGGGACAACGGCTACCGGTGAGCACAGCAGACACTTAGCAGTGGGACAACAGCTACCGTGAGCACATGGACTACACAGAAATTAAGCCCCTAAAACAGCATGGAACAGTCAGGATGAGTGGTCAGGTTTGATACCAGGCACAGTGGCATAATGACTGTAATCCTAATATGGTTAAAAAGAGACTAAAACTGAGACAAATCAAAGAACTACAGTTTTCCCCACGACATCAAAGCCCTGTACTCAACCTGACTTGGTGACCTGGACCTTCCCTTTGCTTTCCCAGACATAAAATGAGGACACGGGCACCCCTGACACAGGGAGGCTGTGGATGCAAAGACAGGGTACTTGCAAAACAGACTGACCACAGAGTGCTCGGTGCATGACGGGAGATGGCTGTGGGGGACGAGTTCCTTAGGGTAAGTCTGTGACCTGGGCAGAGCAACAAGTCATGTGGCCTACAGCATCCAGCTCCACATGAGAGGGTACTACTGTCTGTCCCCTGTCCCTACCTCTTTGGGAGCTATTAGACAAAATGCCTGCAAAACTCCTACAACTTTTCACTTCCCATCGCTCTTTCAGTAGCTTCACTCTTGTGTCTTCCTGGTCAGGACACCAATAAAAGCCTTAACAAGAAAGCTTTGTTTATAATAAAATGTGCCTGTTCTTAAGGCAAGGAAGGGAGCTTCTGGGGAACATGTTCCCTGACATGCTGTCACGGTGTCCACTGCAATGTCCCCTGACATGCTGTCAAGGTGTCCATTGCAATGGGACTCAGAGATCTGGAAGCTGCTGGCTCATGGCCATGAGAGAATAACAGGACCAGGAGCTGGCTTAGAGTGAAGGGCCCTGAGGCTGGCTGACACACAAGGGACATAATTCCCACACGGGACACCAACACTACAAAGGACTAGTGCTAATGGGCTCAGGAAGGACAGCACTGCCAGGGTTACACATGAGTGTAGACGGACAAGTGAAGAGATTGCCACATTTACCACCTAAGCCCAGTGTCAAAATACTGACCAGTACCAAAGAGTGAACGCTCAGTGCTTGTGCCAAGCAGCACAGGACACTGTCTGCTCTTTGGATGAGACCATGTCTGTTTGAGTCCCACATTCTGTCCCATTCCCCGGAGCCTTAACCTCTGGTGAAAGAAAAGCATGGAAACACCTGCTGATCGTCCCTCGCCCAGGACAATGCGCAAGGTACCTGACAAGCACCATCATGCCATCTCCACTCCCACCAGAGCTGATCCCATATACTTCTGACAGGAAGCTAGCCAAGCAATGTTCAGTCACTTGTCATTTCACAGACTCAGTGGTGACAGAGATGGCCTTAAGACTTACTGAGGAGAGGTCAGGAGCCACACTTCTTAGGCCTTGCTGGGCCTCCAAACTGACTTCCTAGTTCTTCAAATGAGCATCCCCAGTGCAGCTGAGCCCCTTTACTCTGGTTCTTCAGGAAGCCCAAAGGAAAGGATTTCCAGGGAAGGGAAGGCTGACTTACCATACGAAACTGGGCCTGGGCCTGCTGCAGCAGGCTCTCCTGCTCAGACTGAGCAATGCTGACGAAGATGCCAACCTCTGGATTGAACTGCAGGATGCTGCCTTGTAAGCGAGCAACAAAGTGCCCGAAGCTGCGGATATAGCAGATGCGCACCACCAACTGTGGGGAGAAGGGAGACCCACCGATCTGAGCAGGCTCTCTCAGCAGCCCCTTCAATAGCCTTTGCTCTCACTCTCCTGTCACCCCGTTAACCTCCCAGCAGAGTGGCTCCTTGGAAAGGCACATGGTCTATAGGGTGGGGAAGTCAGCATGTTGCAGGCTGCTAACTGCTACATGCAGAAAAGGAAGAGGCTAGCAGGGCCCAGAGACTCCTAGGAATGCTGGGTGCAGCTCAGCAGGGCAGCACTTGCCCAGCAGGTGTAGGGCCATTTAATATCCAGTACCGCAAAAAGATGACAAATAAAGACATAAAAGGCACTGCATCCAAGAGTGAGGGGTCTCAGGTTTTAACGCCAACTCTCCTCAGGCTCTTAGCTTCGCAAATGTAAACAAGAGAAACTTAACCAGGATCACACTTCTCAATTTTTTTGGTCAGCTTTTGGGATAAGGAGCACTTCCTTTCTGCAAGATACAAATCTGACCCAGAACACTAAAATATAAAGCCAAGTACAGCCAGGCTTCCTTGGCTGTGGAGAAAGCAGCCAGGAGGGCCAAGAAAACTTAGTAGCCTGCCTGCTTGGCTGGACTTCCCTTTGCTGCCCCAAGATGGCCTATGTGGTGAGAGACTCCAGGGAAAAAGCTGGTGACCAAAGTATGTGCTTTCTGGCTCAGCTACTCAGACTGATGGTCAATTCTGGGCTGGCCGAGAGAGGCTGAAGATTCCAAGTCCTGATTAACTTGCTCTGCCCTCAGTAGAAGGAGGAGAACAGAAAAGGAGATACCTGTCAAGATAAGACTGTGGCCTTGATAATCCCTGCCTGGCAGCCCTGTGTGATGAAAGCCTGGGCCTGTGGCATGAAGCAAGTCTCTTACCTCCTCTAAAGCACTGAGCAGGGGCCGATCTGCATCAAAGTTAAAGCGTCTATGAGCAGCCCGCAGAGGAGGTAGGTTACGCAGTGCCATGTCCTCTGGGAGCAGCAGGCTAGCAGGGAGGTCAGGCAGCTCGCAGCCTTCAAGGAGACCTTGGACTTCGGAACACAGAGCCAGGCCTAGGCAGGAGAAGAAAATCAGAGCAGTGCCCTGGGGAATGACCACATAGGAGATACAAACCTCCTGTAGGGAATTACCAGGCTGAGACAGGACATAGCCCTACGACAGACGGTTGGAAGGGGAAAGACAGACATCAAAGCTGGAAAACTGGAGGACAAAATAGGGCGGGAGAACAAGGACAGCCGGCCTGGGAAGACCCTTGATGGCAAGGAGAGAAGGGCTCCCGAAGAGCGAGCGGCAGGCTCGTCTCGTCTCGTCTCAGGAGGCAGAACAGTAGGGGCTTTTTACTTGGGAGCTGGAAAGGGGGATGAACTGATGGTCAACTCTGGATGTCACTACTGTAAGCAGCACAGAGATGACTGTGACAACCCTGGCTCCCAGACTCCTCTCTGTTCCCACTCCTTCCCCAGGGAGTATACCTATTCACATGAGACCACCAGCTCACTAGGAGCAGTAGTATGGAAACTGGAGAGGCCTGGGCCATATGCTGACTGCTAAGTGAAAGGGAAGTAAGTGCTCCTTATCCCAAAAGCTGTTATAGGACCAGGCTCCACCAAGTTTGATAGGGCCAGTGAGAGGGAAGATAGTCTTAGGGCCCCACTCACCAGAATCCTGGAGCTCAGCAGATGCTGGCAACAGATTCAGCAACACAGACAGGCGATTCCACAAACTTTGAGAGCTCTGGGGAGAAAAAGGAGGAGTCCTCCAGCTACAGACAATGCAGAAGAGCAACAAGAGGGCAAGCATCACACCTGAGGTCTTGCGTTATGAGGCCCACAGGGAGCTGATAGGCAGATTAACAACACAAAGAGCTCATGGATGACTGGGAAAATGGGACCCAGCAGGGCCCCAGGAGCAGGTTTCTGGACTGTGAAAGTGAGAGCCAGGGGCTAGCTACTCTTCTCTAATAGAAACTCACAGGAAGGGAACAAGGCCTTTCACAGAGTGAGACTCTTAATGCAGAGCGCAAGCCTGCAGCAAGCTCAAGAGCAAGCCTCTGACCCCAAAGTGGCGCAGGCCCCACGCAGCCCCTATGGCAGCAAGCCTGGCAACACTGCTCCTAAGGGGTGATCTCCTAAGCTTCAGTCTTGGCTGGAAAGCCTCAAATCTGCTCCACGTTCCCACCTCTGTTGCTGCCCTCTGCATTCTTTCATGTTTACTGAGTCTGGTCTCCCGTACTACCCAGAATGTCAGTTACTATGCCAAGTCCTGGAGAATAGAGCAGGATGAGCAGCGTTCTCTGTCCCCTGGCCATACACTCTGAGGGAGAAGGTCATGCCTACTGTTGCCGGGCCAATCAGGTTCTTGGCAGATCACCACACAGCTGCCTAGGCCCCTTCCTATCTCATCACCATTCCAACCTTGTAGGACCTGAAGATTAGGACGTGGAATAGACACCTGCGCACACACGATGATGAGGTCAGGGTTGGTTCGCAGCCAGTCCAGGAAGACCTTCACAGCAGGAAGGAGGCCCTCAGCCATCAGGGCCTGCAGCTTCTCCTGAAGGCTGCGCTCGTTGCGACAGGAGCGGTTGCTGGACTCGCTCCCCTCTGACTCGGAGCCATCCTCAGAGGCTGGGTTGGGCAAAGGAGAGAAAAGAGGGTAACAGCATTTGGCAACAGGCTCCAACATTTCCAGGGAACGTTACCCACTCATCATAGCCAACCTAGGGTCTGCGTTCTGATATCACTCATGGTTAAATCCGTGCCCCATTACTCCAGGGCTACTAACTCTTAAACCAAGAGCTTCCTGCTGGGATTAAAGGCATGTAACACAATACCTGACTACATTTAAAATTTCTTCTTCTTTGTTTTGTTTTGTTTGTTTCTTTGGTTTTTTTTTTTTTTTTTTTGAGACAGGGTTTCTCTGTGTAGCCCTGGCTGTCCTGGAACTCACTCTGTAGACCAGGCTGGCCTCTCAGAAATCCGCCTGCCTCTGCCTCCCAAGTGCTGGGATTAAAGGTGTGTGCCACCACTGCTCAGCTACTTAAAATTTCTTAAATCTTCAAGTTTCACCCCTATGTCAGGCACTAAGTTAAACACTTGGAACACAAACAGAAGACCTATCAGTAAGCTCTCCTAAAGTTCAGTCTAGTCTCAAGACAAGTAGGCAGGAAGATCTCAGCGGACAGCAGTAGATGGAAGCTGCAGTGGGACAGATGGCAAAGGTAACTAACTCACAAGGAGAAGGCCTCCAGCAAACCCCACGTGCACTGAGTGCTCTTTTTAAAGATTTGTGTGGCCAAGCAAGGTGGTGCAGACATTTAATCCCAGCACGTAGGAAGCAGAGGCAGGAAGACCTCTGTTTGAGGCCTGGTTTACAGAGCAAGCTCCACGACTTCACAGAAAGACCTTGTCTCAAAAACAAAACAAAACAAGCAAATAAGAAGAGCAAAGAGTGGGCTTACAAAGGGGATAATCCTGTACAAAGTCTGAGGCTAAAGACAGCGTTTACAACAGGGATGGCAGCTTTTCCACTACAGATTGCTAAATTGAAGGCAAGAGAACACTCTAGCTGCTGGAGAGCACCTCAGTGGTGTAATACGAGGCCAGTGTGCATGAGTTACTAGGCTGGTTTCTCCAGTAGTAGCAAAAGAAAAGACAACACTCCAAAACAGTCTAGTGCTCAACATAGGCTACACAATGATGACACTTGAGTGTCACTCAAATGTACAGGAACATTGTGCCCAGCTTCTGGGAGTCTTCAGGGAGCTGGATGCCATGAGGGAAGGAAGTACAATCTCCAATATGAGGAGAGAAGAGAGTGAAGCCAGAGCAGTCTGCAGTGGAAAGCAGTAAGACAGCAACCGTTCCCGAGGCTGGAAATGAGTACGTGCACAGGACAAGGATTCCAGAGTGACAGCAAAGCCCCAAGGGTGAGGCCACTCTGTGGGAAGATGGTCTCTCATGCACCCACGTACCTGGTTCTAAAGGCTTGTCTACATCCCCATTGACACAAGGCCTGTGACTGGCCACACTGTTAGGTTCCGTGGTGGGTTGCAGGAGCAGGTTGCTGAAAGTGGGAGCCAGTCGGAAGCAGCGCTTGGTCTGGAACATCTGGGTGGACATGGCTTGTAAATTGCTGGCAATGCTTGCTTCACTGGGGCCCAGGGGGCCATTGAGGGAATCTGGAACCTCTGATCTGGCTTGAGGGGGCTCCTGGGCTGGAGACCGTGTCCCCTCTTCATCCTCTATATCTTCCAGGTCTGACCGGGACTCCTGGCTATTCATTTCTGAGTCTGTCTCTGCATCAAAAGCAGTGCCCCTGCCTTCCAGGCTCTTGTCAGAGCCACTGTCTGAGCCGTCACTGGCCTGGGCAGAGTCATGGCTAGAATCTGATTCAAAACCTTCACTCAGGTCACTGTCATCACCAGCTTTAGGAGGATGGTGGCGGCGACGACGACGGAGACAAGAGAGTCGGGAGACCTTCCGGCTCTTCCTGCCCTCATCAGCTTGGGCCACCACAGTGGGAGGCTCAGGCCCTGGCTCCTCTTTCTCTTGTGCTTCTTTTGACTCTGGTTCATCTGTGTAAGAGGAAAGTCAGGGGAGAGGAACAGAAAAAAATATAAGCTGGAACATGCCCTCCCACACCACCTCCCACTGGGTATGGCTTCCCCTCCTCACTCCCCCAAGTCCCAGGTAAACTTTCAAAGTATAATCTCCCCAGCCTCGAACCTGTGCCATCACTCTGAAAAGCTGAGACAGGGTTCTCTCCCTCTTCCAGCTCCGCCTGCAGCCGTATGTTGACATGATTGATAAGGTGAGAAAAGAGGGCCAGGGTGAAAGCAATGGCCGCACTATAATGCTTGGATCCTAAAACCAGGAGAACAGGAGTAAGCACCATCAGTTCCAACCTGTCCTGCCTGCTGTCAGCTCAGCCAACGACCCAGCTACTCCTCAAACCTGGCTGGGTAAACAAGGCTTTAAGTTTCTGGAATAGTATCCACTTTCCCAAAAGTAGCATGTCCCAGCTCACCCACACTTCTCAAGTAGGGGCATCCTTGTATCCTAGCTCTTATCCTAGTTTATTTCCCTTGGCCTTGGGACTATTCCCACAAGAACAAGAACCTTGGGTTCCTAGCACTGCCTCTCCTACAACCTCTGCCACAAAGGGTTTCAGACTGTCTAAGTGCTCCAGTAGCAGGGCCTGGACCCTGAAGACTATGCCTGACTATGGAGTGGTTTAGGGGAGTGTTAAAACCCACAGCTCCTATGCCTTCACAGGAGGTCCCCTCAATAGGTGTCCCTGGCCCTGCCTCTACACATCAGGTTGTTGTTACACAGATAAGAAAGGGATCAGAGCCGGGCGTGGTGGCGCACGCCTTTAATCCCAGCACTCGGGAGGCGGAGGCAGGTGGATTTCTGAGTTCGAGGCCAGCCTGGTCTACAGAGTAAGTTCCAGGACAGCCAGGGATACACAGAGAAACTCTGTCTCGAAAAACCAAAAAAAGAAAAAAAAAAAAAAAAAGAAAGGGATCACTTGTGGAAGAAAGTCTTGTGACTACACTGCAAACAGGACAGTGGGGAGCAAAGGGACATGGTAAGGGGTACCTGCTCTCTTTAAACTGTGCACACCCATGAGGCAGATGATGGCCATCTGAAAGATGAGCAGGTCGGGGAGAAAAGCATATCCACTTTCACACTCCTCCTCATCCTCGTTTGTTAGACCAAGGTTGGGTGAGGAGGGCAGGTAGAAGAGGCAGAGGTTGAAATCCTCTAGGACTGACTGGCAAAGTGAGGTCAGTTCTGAGTCCACGGAGCTATGGAAAGGCAGGAGGGACAAGGGATGTCAGTGATGAGGTGGAGCTGGAAAAGAACTATGAATGTAGTTCAAGGGTAACGTGTTTGCCAAGCATGCACACGGCCATGGGTTCAACCTCCAGCACATCAAATCAATCAATCAATCAATCAATCAATCAATCAATCAATCAATCAATCTATCTGTTGTGTAGGCTGGCACATGCCTTTAATCCCAGTACTTGTGAGGAAGAGGCAGGCAGATCTCTGTGAATTCAAGGCTAGCCTGACTCATATAGCTACATAGCAAGTTTCAGGCCACCAAGGGAGTAGAGACTGTAGGAATTGGGAGTCTGGGGGAGCTGATGTCAAAAGAAGACAAAATTGATGCTTCCTAGTATGAGCAAGGCCCTTAAAACCAAAGGAAAAAATATGAGTGTCTACTGAGTCACTTGGTCACTCCTCTAGCATCTAATGAGCCATGATGGCCAAAGAGAACCAATGACTGAGCCTTTCCCACAGAAAGCAGTCAACAAATGCTCCTTCCTTAGAGCACTGAGGCTAGTGCTTGGTTGATACCATTCCTATTCACACTCGCTTCCACTCACCTACTTTTGGGCTGTAACAGGCTTTGTAGGTACATGAAGTTCACCAACAACCTCTTAATGTCTTTGCATCTGAAATGAGAGGAACCCAGGGTACATGCGGAGTGTTTCTTCAGTCCCTGTGGTCCCACTGCAGCCACCAGAAAAAGAACCCTCCTCCTCCCCAGTGGCCCCACTTACCGCTTTTTGCTAGGGGAGAGCTTCCTCGTCTCGGACTTCTTCAACTGGTGGTACATTTTGGCTGCCTTGTCATAGAGTCTCTTGAGGTTCCCATAGGCTCCCTCAAAGGACACTTCCGACTGGATGCTGAAGGAGAAACAGGGGTAAGCTACTGCATCTGGACAGGGGAATAGGAGGAAACGGGAAAGTCACCTGTTGGGGCTTTAAGAAACCATTATAGCAAATAAAGGGTGCTTCAATTTCTTTATGCAAACTCAGTCATCTTTCCTGAGGAGGGAAACAGGGATGGATGGATACACAAAGACAGAGAGAGAGAGAGAGAGAGAGAGAGAGAGAGAACATGAGAGAGAGAGAGAACATGAGAGAGAGAGAGAAGAGAGATTGACATTCATTCAAGTAAAGGTGGTAACATCTATAATCTCCTCTCAATGTAGAAGAGGGCAATTAATCCTACTTTGTTACAAGCTTAACTTACCATTCCTGAAATATATTATCTTAATTTGCAATGGGCAGCACTGCACAAGCACTTACTGTGACCAAGTGTATTTACCTGCAGTGTTTGTTAATGCTTCAACACTTATCCTGGGTCAGGCACACAATGTACCCTAACATACAAAGGGTTTTTAAAAAGAGCCTGCGGGGCTGGAGAGATGGCTCAGCCATTAAGAGCACTGACTGCTCTTCCAAAGGTCCCGAGTTCAAATCCCAGCAACCATATGGTGGCTCACAACCATCCATAATGAGATCTGACATCCTCTTGTGGTGCCTCTGAAGACAGCTATAGCGTACTCATATACAATAAATAAATAAATAAATAAATAAATAAATAAATAAATAAATCTTAAAAAAAAAAAAATTTGTTGAGCACTGATGTAAATTCCAAAGCACTGGGCATCCAGTTCCTGTTCAGTGTGTGCTCGCTCTCGCTCTTGCTCTCTCTTAAAAAAAAAAAAAAAAAAAAAAAAAAAGAGCCTGCAAGAAGAAACCATCTAAGGTTATACAGCTGGCAAATGGTAGTACAGAATCCTCAATGAAAACCTATTTCATTACAGAACCAATGACTTTGGCACTATGTGACATATTTGTCTTGGTAGTGTTTTCTTGAGACAGGATCTCTTGTAGCTAAGGCTGGCCTTAAACTCCTGCTCCTCCTACTTCTGAGTCCCAGCACTCACAAGGTAGCTCACCACCATCTATCTGTACTCCAGTTTCAGGGATCTGATGCCCTCCTCTGACCTCCCTGGGCATTAGGTATACTTGAAAGGTAAAAACATACATACATACATACATACACATAGGCAAAACACTTGTACACATAAAATAAGGAAAATTAAACAAAAACAAATTTAAATGATTAAAAAAGTAAAACAAAGCAAATTTCCTTCTTTCAGAAAGTCAGCAGTCCTGGCTATTATGGTAGATACAGTTATACCCCAGCATTCAGGAGATGGAGGGAGGGAGACCACTGGCCAAGATTGAGTTCAGCTTTGGCTACACAGTGAAATCCAGGCCAGCCCCAGGTACACAGCAAGACCCTATCTCACAAACCAACCAACATGAGAACAACAAAAGAATAACCTCACATTTACCATGAGAGTGTCATTATCTTAACATCTCAAGGGCCCATAAATCCACATGGCTCTGTAAAATGCATGAGGGCTTTGTCAGGGTTCCCTTGAATGAAGAGACCCTCAATCTAGCATGTCTCTATCATAGCCAGAAGCTGGCAAGAAAGATGGAGAAATAGAAATGGGGAGGTGCTGGGCGTGGTGGTGCATGCCTTTAATCCCAGCACTAGGGAGGCAGAGGCAGGCGGATTTCTGAGTTCGAGGCCAGCCTGGTCTACAAAGTGAGTTCCAGGACAGCCAAAGCTATGCAGAGAAACCCTGTCTCGAAAAAAAAAAAAACAAAGAAATGGGGAGGTAAGAAAACAAGGATGACACAGGACTGCAGGTCTTGGGAAAGAGCTGGCAAGCACTTACCAGCGCAAGTAGCAATACATGGCTTCCACGTTGTAATACTTGCTGCCTGCAAGGGTACCCAGCTGGTTGAAGGGCATTCCTGGAATCAAAGAGAACCCATAATCTTTAGTCAAGGCTGTCAGAGATTCCAGTGGTAAAATTCTGGGCCGGCACGGGCAGAGTTGCAATGTCAGGTGGCTATCACTAATCTTGCTCCTCCAAGAGGTCACTAGCCTTTCTTGCTATCATTCCATTTGGTTTTGAGGACTCTCCTTCAGCAAATCCTACCGGCGTGGGCCACCACTACCGGCTCCAGGACTCTCCTAAACCCTGGGCTGCACCCTTTCAGTCACACTGCAGCTCGCTCTGTCTTTCTGTCTTTCTCTCTTCCTCCCTTCCTCCCTCCCTCCCTTCCTGTCTCTTTCTTTCTTTCTTTCTTTCTTTCTTTCTTTCTTTCTTTCTTTCTTTCTTTCTTTCTTTCTTTCTTTCTCTTTTTGGTTTTTCAAGACTGGGTTTCTCTGTGTAGCCCTGGCTGTCCTAGAACTCACTCTATAGACCAGGCTGGCCCGGAACTCAGAGATCCACCTGCCTCTGACTCCCAAGTGTTGGAATTAAAGGCGTGTGCCACTGCAGCTCTTTAATGAAGCCCTCTCTTCTCTTCTAGCTCAGTTTAATGTCTGAGCTTCTAACTACACCCTACATGTGAATCCCCATTTCTGTCTATAATGGTATCTTTAAAATACATAGAGAGATAGGATCTCATAGCTCAGGCTGGTCTCAAACATGATATATAGTCACCTTAAACTTGTGATCATCCAAATTCTACCTCTCAAGCTTTGGGATTTTAAGTGTACACTACTGGGCTAGTGTACTCTGCAGCGCTAGAGATCAGTCACAGGGCCCCACGCATGCTTGGCAAGCACTCTACCAACTAAACTACAACCCCAGCCTCTGTATAAAGTCTGTGGGGCAAGCTGATGCATGATTTCTTCTTTCTACAGAATGCACAGACAGGGGAGCCATTCCCCTCTTCTCTGTTTAAGACTTGTCCCTTTCTCTTCCCTTTCCTCCATCTTCTGTGTGTCACACAGGGGAGACTATATAACCATGAGATATAAGAGCAGCAGAATCAAGGACCTGGAGAAATGAGCACAAGGCCAGTCTGACCAAGAGAACTGCCCACTTCTCCAAGGTGCTCTGGTTAGAACATTGAAAGAGGACACTTACCAATCTGGGGAGCCACTGACAGGGCTTGATAGTAGAATCTCTCAGCTAGCAGCTCAGTGTCCACACCAGCCAATTCATTCTGATAGCGTGCTATATGAGAGAGAAAGGAAGAGAAACACACTGATTCTGTGTTTTAGAAAGCCGTCTCCCACATCAGAGCCTACCCTAAAAGCTATAAGGAGCCTAGGAAAGAGAGACATGAACTAAGACCCAGGCTGTAGGATCTTTGACATAGTCCAAGTCTGGCTTGACTTTTTTCCTTACTGATAGATTTAAAATAGAATATAATTCCTTGGGCTGGTAAGATGGCTCAGCGGGTAAGAGCACCGGACTGCTCTTCCGAAGGTGATGAGTTCAAATCCCAGCAACCACATGGTGGCTTACAACCACCCGTAATGAGATCTGACACCCTCCTCTGGTGTGTCTGAAGTCAGCTAAAGCGTACTTATGAAGAATAATAAGAAACGAAGCCTTGGACCAGAGAGACCAACCGGAGCGAGCGGGGCTGTACAGAGCGAGCACAGCCGAACAGGGACGGGCCGGAGCGAGCGGGGCCAACCGGACCAATCGGAGCGAACAGGGCTGGCCGGAGGGCAAGGGGATATAACTGCTTGCAAAGATCTTTGGTATTTGGTTCTGGAATGTAACTGGTTAATTCTACAGGAAGATACTGGTCCACCTAATGTGAAACAGTGGACACTCTGCACACTAGTGACTGTGAACCGACCAGGAGTATGGCAGGGACAGAGCCAAGGGAGCTTCAGGTCAGTGAAATGTAATATTCCCAGCAAGTCTACAACTGCAGCCCAGTAAGGAATGGATGTCTATAAAGACTAGAACTTCAAAGCTATAAATAAAGCAAGAGAGCACCTTTCCAGTCTCAGTAACATGCACCCTGCAGTAACTGCTCTCTGAGCTTCTTGACGCTCAAGTTCTGACTCACCTTGGGGGTCCAGAGAGATAACAGAAAGCCTCCAATGAGAAGGACCCAAGTTACAATATTCCTGAGCTACTGAAATAGTGATCATAATGACTGCTTCAAATATCAAAGTTATTTCCCCATTCCTAGCTCTCCATAGAGAACTGACGTGCAGGCAGTGAAAGACAGAACACTGTTACTTTTTCTTCAGCTATTCCATATGTAGAAGATGCATCAACTGAGGCAGTCTCGAGTTTTCCTACAGTCCAAAGCATTAGAAATGAAAGGTACAGATTCTTACACAGATCCCCCAGGTAAACCAGACATCGGTGGCAAGCCATCTGTGCCCAATCCATCTCCTTTCCTGAAGCAGATACTGGCTTCTTGCATCCTTAAAGGGACAGAGAGATAGATATATATTAGTTTATGAGCCCATTCCTCCACCCCCCCACCTAGGTAGAAATGTCACTTAAGTGAAGAAGAGATGCTGGACCAGCCCTGAAACTGTCTTGTAGAACTAAGTAGACACATATTTAGGAAACAGGTAGACACAGAGGCACAAAGGAAAGAAGACCCTCAAAAGAGGACAGTGTCTAAGAGGAAGGTCATCTGAAAGCTCAACCTAGGATGTCTAACAGAAAGAAGAGATGAGGCTGTAGTGACAGGAAAGGTAAGGGAGGAACTATATCAAAGCTACCTATGTGAAGGTACAGAGTTTGGTCTAAGATTCAAAAAGGCAGCCGGGCAGTGGTGGCACACGCCTTTAATCCCAGCACTCAGGAGGCAGAGGCAGGCAGATTTATGGGTTCGAGGCCAGCCTGGTCTACAAGTGAGTTCCAGGACAGCCAGGGCTATACAGAGAAACCCTGTCTCAAAAAACCAAAAAAAGGGCTGGTGAGATGGCTCAGCAGGTAAGAGCACCCGACTGCTCTTCCGAAGGTGATAAGTTCAAATCCCAGCATCCACATAGTGGCTCACAACCATCCGTAACGAGATCTGGCACCCTCTTCTGGAGTGTCTGAAGACAGCTACAGTGTACTTACATATAATAAATAAATCTTTAAAAAAAAAAAAAAGAAAGAAACAAAAAGGCAACAGGGGAATGGAATGGTGGTGTACACCTTTAATCCAGGACTTTGAGTCAGAGGCAAGTGGGTATCAGGGCCAGCCTGGTCTACAAAGCAAGTTCCAGACAGCCAGGGCTACACAGAGAAAGCCTGTCTCAAGACAAATTAACAAAAAGATTCAAAGAGACATGGTAGATTGAGGGTTTCTTCAAACAGGGGTACTCTGATACATATCTAGGCAGAGTGGTGAAAGCCTTTAATCTTAGCACTTGAAAGGCAGAGATAGGTAGATCTCTGAGTTTAAGATTAGCTTGGTCCACAAGTTTCAAGGCAGCCAGAGATTTAAATAGTGAGACCCTGACTCAAAACAAAACAATGATGACTCAAAGAACAGCCCAACTCTGGAAACCAGACCCTCAAGCCCTGTGACTTTGCAGGTCCCCTGCAAAGATCCACGCTGAAAACTTTTCCTGATGTTCCTGTAGACTTTCTACTTGGCTGAATGAAGAAAACACCAAAGAGCAAAAGGTAGTGTTCTGGGACCTGACCATCTCAAGCAAATTCTGAGGCTGTGATCCTCTGGCTTCCTAGTTAAGCATATACACAGTGTCTACACTTTAATCTTGTGGTTGTTTTGTGGTATTAGGGCTGTGATCTAAAACCTCGCAGTCAGAAAAGCACTCCAGCACTGAGCTGCAATACATCAGCCTCTGTGTGTGCACACATGCATGTGTATGTGAGAACAGCATGTACAGGGCAGATGTAGACACTGAGTATCTTCCTCAAGTGTGCTCAACCTCCGCTTACTATTTTTATCATACATACATATATATAGTGTGTGTTTGTGTACGTGAGTGGAGGCTTGCACGGCATGCTACACATGTGGAAACCAGAGGACAACCTCTGGAAATTGATTCTTTCCTTCTGTCCTGTGGGTCCCAGGGTTGACCTCAGGTTAGCAGGCTTGGCAGCAAATGTCTTAACTCACTGAGCCATCACACTAGCCCTCTTCACCTTCTTTTGAGGAACCGAACCTGAAGCTTACCAAGTCAGCTGGACTGGCTGAACAGCAAAGCCCAGGGATCTTGCTGCCTCCACCTTCCTAGAGCTGTGATTACAAACCTGCAACCTCCGCCCCTGGGTTTTCACACAGGCGCTGGGTGCTAGAGAGCCAAACTCAGGTTCGCATGCTTCTATAACAAGCACTTTACTCAGCAACTCCTTTGTTTTTAAATAATATTTAAGTAAACAAATCACAGATGCTGTGCTTCTGATGTCAACATTGTCAGGTAGTAGATAAATGTCTATCTCTTAGTGAAAGCTGGGCCAAGGCTCTGGAGGAGGGAAGAGGGCAGAGAGAACAAGAGAGGTGGAGGAAGGGCCTCTGAAGGGTAGCTGAGCTAAAGGGAGGACCATGAGCGACAGGAAAGCAAAGTGTGGCGAGAGGACCTCGGTGGCTGCACTTCTGAAGACTGTCAACAGCTTTCTCAACATTTCTAACCACTTCACAACTTCAATACTGGAAAACAGTCCCCAAAGTTAAAAGCTCCAGTGCTGGCAAAACTTAGCTAGGAGAAGGAAAGGTTAACAGCACCTTCCAGAACCAGATCTGCACTAGACCCTGGTCCCACCTTCTGCCTCCACATCAGTTCATAGCCCTGGGCTTCTGTTCCTTAAGACTGTCACTGTAAAAACTCGTGCCCATTTGGAGAGCATCCGAAGGTGTTCCGTTTGCCTGGCTGGTTACTAGCTATTAAAACACTGAAGACAATAAGGCACAAGAAGCTCCTCCTCAGTGTCTCACTCACCCATGAGGGGATCAGTGACATGAGTCCAGTCAATGCAGCACTGTAGTTCCAGCTGGTAGTGGGACTGGATATAGAGAAGGAGGTGCTGGTAGAAGCCAATGCCAGCGACCAGATGAGTCCTGTAGGCACATTCCAAGGTGCTCCGACTGTGGATGTGCTAGAGACCAGGAAAGTAAAGAAATAAGCTCAGAGTGCCCCTCCCTCTGCTGCAACCTGTTCATCTGAGGATCTCTCTTCCGTTCTTGGCTCTAGAGTCTCAAGCACAACTCTCTCCCCACACAAGTTACCCCACAGCCTTAGAGTTGCCTTACTGACCTCTCATGTGACAAGCTCTTTCTCCAATTTCAATTTTGTGTGACTCCCTGTTTCTGCTCCGCCCCTGCATGCACTGTACCCACTTTTCTAGCTCTATTTCATCAACTTCACCTCTTTAAACAAGTTTTGCCCACGTCCTAGAGCTCCCTTACCTTTTTGTTAGTCTTGATAAGTTGGATAACTTCATAGTATACCTTTCTCCACAGCAGTTCCTCAGCCTTCCTCCCATAGTCTACTGGATGCAAGAACATAAGCTTCACACAGAGCTCTCGCAGCCTAGGGAGGGACAAGGGAGCATGAGGCACTGTCATCCCTGATGAGGAACACACAGAGCCAAGGGCAAGGCATAGCTATTACCAACACCAACAGACCTCTGCCTCAAGAGACATTGTGTCATGACTCGGATTGCCTAGGAAGGCAAGGAGTCTCCAAGAGACAGCAACAGGAGCAGGAAATAGCAAGAAGCTTAACACTCTTCATTCCCCACATGGTCTCTTCTCCATCTTAGTTCCTTTTCTCCCTTTACATGACCAATCCCCTTCAACTCAAATGTCATTTTTATGGCCCCAATCTAGTGGATGTGCAAGCTGCAGACAGAATGAAGGATTCTCATCTGTTCTCTCAGGGAAGCAAGAGAGTTCATTAGTGTACCATGAGGTCAGGAAGTTAAAGGTAATGTATATTAATTTATACCAGCAAAGCTACTCATAAAGGCAGGCAGGGAAACAGACTCTGTAGTTCAAGTCTCCAGCTTACTTGTTCCTCAGGCTAACATTCTCTGGTTTGAACACTTCCTGATAAGCAGCTTTGTTGCAAAGGATGAGGTCTAGCCGATGCACAGCCTCCACCACAGCCCTGCAGGGAGACAAAGAGCCCTGAGTCAGACACAGCTCACTTTGGGTGCCAGAACACAGATTCTAAAGAGACTCTGAAATGGGGAGGAGAGGGAAGGGGAGAAAAATGGAAGGGAAGGCTGAGGGTTAGGAAAATGAAGAGGCAGACTTCACTCTGATACAGCAGCCTGCTCAAGGGATGTGGCAAAAATGAAGACACTAGCTGTCTCTCTGCCTGAGGAAGGCGCTATTAGCATTTAGTGTATTCTTCTAAAATTTTCCTGATATACAGATAAGCCTACCAAAATAAAAACTACCCTTTTGGGGGTCATGGTTTAATCCTAGGACTTCAAAGGCTGAAGCAGGAGGAGTACTTACAATGACAACTTCAAAAACAGCCTGGACAATGTAGCAAGGCTAAGTGTAAGAAAATTACCCTACCCATGATGTCAACAGTATTAAGGTGGAAGCCCCCCCCCCTCTCAATACAAAGAGTACAGACTTCCAGACACAGAGACTCTAGGGTTCTAACCTTGGCAAATTACCCAAGGTCACCATATTAATAAAAATGAGTCACATAATGCAGGTACTTAGAATAGTTTTATAAGATTTAAATGTAAGGATCTATTTACAGCTTTAACATTCAGTAAACACTCAATACAGAGTGGTGGAGTGGATTCTTATATAAGAGTTTATTATCTCTGACATAAAAGAAAGGAGTTCTCAGTCTGGGAAGATGGCTCACTGGTGAGAACAATTAGTGTGCAAATGTGAGGATCTGAGTCTGAATTCAAGCACATACATAAAGTGGATATGACTGTGAATAGCTGAGATTCACACATGTACAACCCTTCCATGTATATGTATATACTTGTTAAAAAATATCTTAATAAAGATAAGGCACCATGGGCTGGTAAAACTTGCTGTCAAGCCTGATAACCCTAGTCTAGCCGGGCATGGTGGCGCATGCCTTTAATCCCAGCACTCGGGAGGCAGAGGCAGGCGAATTTCTGAGTTCGAGGCCAGCCTGGTCTACAAAGTGAGTTCCAGGACAGCCAGGGCTACACAGAGAAACCCTGTCTCGAAAAACCAAAAAAAAAAAAAAAACACCCTAGTCTGACTCTGGAGCCCACCCACATGGTGAAGGAGAGAACCGACTCCCATGGAGTCATGGGACACACCTGGAGTCATGAAGTTGTCCATGATTCCAGGTGAGTGTCAGGGCTATTATGTGTGCACAAGGGCACATGCTCTCAAACTTGCAAGCACCATGAGTGCTCGCAAGCGCGCACACACACACACACACACACACACACACACACACCAGAGGCCAGAGGAGGGTGACGCGTTCTCTGGCGCTAGAGTTAGAGGTAATTGTGAGCTATGGGTTTTAAGATTCAAACTCTGGAACACAGAGTCTCTGGATGAAAAATATGTACTCTTTATCTCTCCATTCTGAAACACAGACACACACGCACACACACAGATATACAAGTATATGTTTATTGATACTTTACTCATAATAACAAAATGGAGGTCTCAGAAAAAAACCCACATTTCTCTCATATTCAAAATCTCGTGTATGTATATATATATATATATATATATATATGGGTGTGTACATGTAAACAAATGTGCTCATGCATATAGTACAAAATAAAAGAGAAGAAAAGCTAAATATAAAGGGTGAGGAAAGACAGAGTCCATGTAGCTTATGAAATATAAGGATAGGTGTTTTTCTAGTTCTAATTCTGTCCTGAGATTTTTTTGAGTGAATTATAAATTTAATGTGAAGTATGCTGAAAGTATGCATATACACAAATAAATAAATGCAAAAAAACCCAACAAACAAACAAAACTGAGCGACCGTGTATGGGGGGGGGGGGCACATGAACTGTCTCAAAGAGGAAATGGTAGCATGGCCTGATGGCTCAATTAAGGGTTAAGGCTTTGGACGAAGTCTGCTGACTTCAATCTATCCTTGAGACCTACAGAGTAGAAGGGAAAAACTGACTTCCAGAAGTTGTCCTCTAACCACTACACAAGCTCTGGCACTTAATGGCACAAGTATGCCCACACTCATATACATACGAAATAGATGAACTTTTTAAAAAACACTTCAAGCTGGGCGGTGGTGGCGCATGCCTTTAATCCCAGCACTTGGGAGGCAGAGGCAGGCGGATTTCTGAGTTCGAGGCCAGCCTGGTCTTCAGTGTGAGTTCCAGGACAGCCAGGGCTATGCAGAGACCCCCCTCCCCCCCCAAAAAAGATTGTAGGCTTGGAAGCAGACTTGCTGGGCTCTAATGCCATCTCTGTCTATAACCAGCTCTGTGGTGTTGCATATACTTATACCTTACTATAAAATGGAAATATGACAATTAGCCACTTTGTTAAAAAAAATATAAGACCTCGGGTGGCAGAGGCAGGCGGATTTCTGAGTTCAAAGCCAGCCTGGTCTACAAAGTGAGCTCCAGGACAGCTAGGCCTACACAGAGAAACCCTGTCTTGAAAAACAAGAACAAAACAAAATAATAATAATAATAATAATAATAACAACAACTCATGACAGTGTTCGGTAAATGTTCAATAAGCATTAATTTCCGTCCTTTTTGTTATATAATTGAGGTGTTTTATTACAGAAGCTAAGAGACAAGTGAGCCACCATAGCAAAGACAGCCATAGAAACTGTACCATAGATGCCCAAGAAGTCCCAGAAGTAGGCTCTTCTCTAGTTTAAACAAGAGTATGGCAAGTAATAGGTATGGAAGCAAGCAAATTAAGCTCTGCTGTAGACACAAAGGCAATCCAAACACAGACTGATGGTGCCAGAACAAACCAAGATGTGCTCTTAGGCCAGAGAAAGTGGACCACAGCAGGCCCGGACTCTGTATGACCCAGCAGCCAGCACACTACTAAAAGCTACCCTACACAGGGCCAAATGACTGACAGCACCCAGCTGAACGAGTGGGCTGGAAATCAAATCACAGACAAGCTTGATAACTCAATATTCTGGAATTCAGTCACCTTTCAGGCTACCTAGAAATGAAAGCCAAGCCCTTCCTGCCAAGCTGGACTTCAATGCTAGAGGCAGCAGCTTAGTCCCTTGGACAGGGTGAGTTTGTTAGGGACAGGATCTTGCTGTCTTCAGACTCTGAGTTCAAATTCAAGTGACTGTCCTGTCTAGGCATTCTGAGCCCACAGGCAGACTTAATAAGAATATAGGTGTTTTGTTTTTTTGTTGATGCTAATGGAAGACTGAACCCAGAGCCTCCACTAACCTATGCCCCCAGTCCAAGCATTTGTATTTTATGTACAGACTCCAGAAATTCCATTACATTCTTATTTATTTATTGTTGGGTTTTTTTTGTTGTTGTTGGTTTGTTTGTTTGTTTGTTTTTTGGTTTTTTGAGACAGGGTTTCTCTGTGTAGCCCTGGCTGTCCTGGAACTCACTCTGTAGACCAGGCTGGCCTCGAACTCAGAAATCCTCCTGCCTCTGCCTCCCAAGTGCTTGGATTAAAGGTGTGGACCACCACCACTGCCTGGCACATTCTCCATTTTTAAAGAGGTTGATGCCTAGTACTCTAGAAAGCTCCAAAGAGAAATACTTAGATCTGGGAGTACTTAGCACCTCTCCCTCCATTCTCTATCAGACCATACGCTTCATCAAGAAACTAAATAACCTTGCCAGGGCACATGCCTTTAGTCTCAGCACTCAGGAAACAGAAGCAGGCTTATCTCTGAGTTCCAGCCCAGTCTGATCTACAGAGAAAGAGCTCCAGAACAGCCAGGGATCAAAAAAGAAACAAAACTATAATTTCCCTTTGAAAAAAAATCACAAAAATTAGTTTTGTCTCAAATCAATGTACAAATACTTCTAAAATAAGTACAGAATTAATTAACCTAGCTGAGTGTGGTGGCGCACACCTTTAATCCCAGCACTCAGGAGGCAGAGGCAGGCGGATTTCTGAGTTCGAGGACAGCCTGGTCTACAAAGTGAGTTCCAGGACAGCCAGGGCTATAAAGAGAAACCCTGTCTCGAAAAAACAAACAAACAAAAAAAACCAAAAAAAAAAAAAACCCAAAACCAAACCAAAACAAAAAGAATTAATTAACCTAATAAATTAATTGGTGTTTATAGATTCCCTAGCAATCCCTTTCTTCCTTCTTTTTCTTTGGATAGCCTTAAAAGAAATCAAAATGCTCTATTTGTAGACTGCTAGTTTTTTCCAATTTTCTGAAGCTCACTGACAGCTCCACAGACTAACACATTTATCACAAGTCAGAATGTCATCACCAGTGCCTTAGACACACACCAAACACAAAACATAACAAAACTGGCTGCCTCAGTTGTTTGCCCTGCTCAAAACCAACACAATCTCAGATAACCCATACACATACATACACACACATACATACACACACATATATATACATACATACACACATACATACATACAAGTCACATACTGCAAGCAAACACACCAGCTCAACCTGTCAGTCCTCTGAAAGAAAGGTGTGCGAAATTGAGAAAGTTGGCCTGATACAATCAGATGACTGTCCAGAGCCATCCCCCAGGCTGGAGACAAGCAAGGAATATCGCAGACACTGCCCACGCTGTGTCTGACAGGCTGCTCAGAACTTAGCAGCATGACTAGTTACACAAGCCATCTCTGGAGAACTCCTCAGCCTGGGGACTACTGCTTGGGGCCCCTTGGTGGGAAGTGGTGGCATCACCTTCCTATTTCCCAAGGAGCTTGCACTCCCTTTCGCCTCCTAGCTTACAAGGCCAGAAGAGGCAGGGCACATGAATCAAGCAGCTCTGGGTTTTCTCATGACAGCCTGAGCAGTGCACTGCCTCCATTCAGCGGGGCCAGAGGTGAGACGGAAGCCGGAGCTCCACCTCCTACTAGAAGTAGGAGGTCAGCGTGGTCTCCACTCTTCATCTTCCCGTGACTCAGCTCTGCGATCTACGTTTTACCTACACTCTGTGGACATGAGATCCTAAGGAAGAACTGAGTCACTGGTGCCTGGAATGATGAACCCAAAGTCCTCCTTCCTAGCCAATATAATAACTAGCCTTTCTGGTCTTTATTCGAACTCAAGAGTCCACAAAATGTAAGCCATAATGAATTTCATAGTGTATTCAAATCAAACCTGTATATATATATATATATATATATATATATATATATATATATAAAATTTGAAATTTCTTTCTTAAAAGATTTACCTTTAATTTTTGTGCACTGGTGTTTTGCCTGCATGTATGTCTGTGTGAGTGTCAGATCCCATAGAGTTACAGTTAATGAGCTGCTATGTGGGTGCTGGGAATTGAACCAGGAACCTCGGGAAGAGCAGCCAAGGCTGAGCCATCACTCTGGCCTCAAATGCTTCCTTTTTTTTTTTTTTTTTTTGGTTTTTCCAGACAGGGTTTCTCTGTGTAGCCTTGGCTGTCCTGGAACTCACTCTGTAGACCAGGCTGACCTGGAATTCAGAGATCCGCCTGCCTCTGCCTTCTGAGTGCGTGCGCCACCACCGCCCGGCTCAAATCCTCCCTTTTAAGGAAGAAACTGAGGCCCAAGGTCACATAGTGAGAGGGGGCAAATCAAGGACGTGAACCTGGTTTTGGGGACTTGAGTCAATGGCTGTTTCCAGTAAAGCACAGGTGCCCGGCGGGGTTCTGAGCATCAGTCCCTTTCGGGTTTTTTTCCACCCGTGACCCCCATCTTCAGCTGCCCCCCAATTCCCACCGGATCTCTCCAACTCCGCAGAGCCCCGCGTCACGCCAGGCTAAAAACCTCCCACCCGCCCACCCACTGCTTCTCAGCTCCTCCCGGGACGCCCGCCGGCACCCCGCTGCACCCCGCCGCACTCCCGCCCTCCCCGGGCCCGCCCGCCGCCCGCCGCAGGCCCCGCCCCTCGCCGGCCCCGCTTCCCCGCCGCGGCTGCACACACACACACCCCGGCCCTCTCACCGGTAAAGCCGCTTGGTGTGGAGGACCTTTGCCTCGGGTTCGTTGCTCTCCCCTGGAGGAGGGCCTTGGCTCATGGTGCCTGGGCCCGGAGGCACCTCCTGGTCACAGGCCCCCGCCACCCACCACTGGCGCCTCCACTGCCGTCTCCAGCTGTACCCGCAGCCGCCACTGCCGCCGGCCCTGCTCGGCCGCCATCGCTGTGAGGCGGCTGCCTGAGATGGCTCCTCCTCCGCCTATCAAATCTCGCGATAGCTGCCGCCAAGCCGCGGACCGGCGACCCACCCACCAAGTCTCGCGAAAAATTGCCTTCTCTCCCCGGGAAGTCACCTGAGCTGGCTGTGGGTGGCATGGCTTCTGCTAGCCTTAAGTCCTCGAGGGACACTTTTTTGCCACAGATGTAGAGAAACTGGGCGTTCTAGCGCAGGCTCATCCGCCAAGCTTCTTCGGAAGCCGAGGCAGCCTGCAGCGAGTTCCCACCCCGGCTTGCAGAGACCCTTTCTCGAGTTTAAAAAGAGCGCGCTGACGAGGTGACTCAGCGGCTAAAGGCGCTTGCCGCCAACCTGAGCCCGACCCCTGGAGCCCGCATGGTATAAGGTGAATCGACTCCAGCAGGTTGGCCTGAACTTACGAAACACGAGCTCCCTGGCACTCTCCCTGCTCCCAAAATAAAATGAATTAAAAAAGAAAATTTAAAGTTTCCGGGGGAGAAGAAAAGAGAGCGTAGAGTGCAAAGCTCTCCATGGGACAGCTAAGGTGCTAGAGAAATGACTACCCACATGGCAGCTCACAACCATCTGTAATTCCAGCTCCGGGGGATCCGAAACCCTCATACAGACATCTTGAGAGGCAAAACGTCAATATGCATAAAATAATAAAACGAATGGGCCAGCTATCATTGAATCAGACAAGTCGTTGCAGAAGAGGGGCAGTGAAAAGATTTTAAGATCCGGAGGGTAGTGGAGGTCTGCATTGAAACAGTATTTGCCAGACAGTGAGTGCTGTCACACACAGGACCTCACCTGTGACAGCGTACACAAGGTCAAGTCAGCCGCCAAAATCCCGGTGCGCATGAGGGAAAGCTCCCGACTTCGAGCTGGGGAGCTACTGGAAGTTGGAGCTGGGGAAGAGGCAGTTTCTGCTAGTTTTTTTTTTTTTAAAGGAATTCCTCCCCAGATATGCTACATTTATTTATTTACTACGAGTGTACATTTGTGGGTGCTTGTGTTCTACAACATACACGTGGCTGGAGAACTTGGGAGAGTCGGTTTTCTTTTGAAGTGTGGTTCTCTGAGGGATCAGACTTAAGTAGTCAGGCCCCATGAACCATCTTGTCAGCCCTATTGCTTTCCTAACTATAAACTGGATCTTTGGGGTCGTGTGTGTGTGTGTGTGTGTGTGTGTGTATACACATTATAAAGGCAATGTATACCACTATGCTCCTGGCTCCAGCCACCAAGTCTTCTCTCTAGTCCTCAAACTGCCTCAAGTCTTTTCCATCTCTTGGCTGTGCTGTTCCTCTACAAGGAACTCCCATTGGGTTTCAACCTCAGAGTCACCTTAAAGAGGCTCTCACTACTGAAATTCTCCTACTGATTTGGTGTGAACTTTAATGTCTGTTACCTGAACAGCTAGAAACCCTGTCACTTTGTTCTTTTCTGTACTTGTGCCTAGACTAGCACTTTTTTGTTTGTTGGAGTGTGTGTGTGTGTGTGTGTGTGTGTATGTGTGTGTGTGTGTGTGAGAGAGAGAGAGAGAGAGAGAGGTCTCTCTACATAACTCTGGCTGCTGGACCATCCTGGCTTCAGACTCAGAGATCTGCCTGCCTCTGCCTCAGGTGCTGGGATTAAAGGCTTGTACCACCACAGAAATAGTGCCTTATTAATAATAGATACTCAATAAACATTTACTGGATGAACAAGCTTGCAGTGTCATCTTTTAGCCAATTTACTCTGAGCACCCTTTGATACACAAACCCACTTTTATACCCTGATGCTTCCTTGAGCTAGAAGCTCTTACAGATCCCAGAATACATTAAGTCCACACCTCTGTGCCCAGCTGCACCCTTACTTTCAAAAAGGATGACGTCTTCCTGTAGAGTCCTTCCAGTAGGCAGATTCTGTAGGGCAGGGCCTGCGCCTTTAATCGGGGCCCCACCCGCTCTGGTCAGACAGGTTTGGAGACACAGGCAAGGGAGGGAAACTGGGAAATACTTGCAGAGCCAGCCAGGAGCTAGGCAGCTCCTTTCCGGAGATCCTCCGCCTCTCTGCAGATGGAAAGTAAGAGGGTATCTCGGGTCCAAAGGGCAGGGGTAGGAGGGGCCCTAGAGGTGAACGAAGAGAGCTCTATCCAGAAGTAGTGAGCTGGAGGGTGGCAGGGGAGGAAAGATGAAAGGAAGACATGGGAACGGCCACACTAGAGCTGGGAGTCTGAGTGGAGCCCAGCCCAGCTGAGTCGGTGAGACTGGCAAGGGGAGAGTTCAGAAAATGACCTACTACTGGAAAGGAGACTGAGGAACAGAGATCTGGTGTCGAGTTCCTGGAGGGACCTGCAGGGCAAAGGGCAGGTGGAAGGAAGGGTAAAGGGCCAGTTTCTCTATCTAGAGTTATCCTTGGCTGTAGAGAAACTCAGCCTAGTCTTGGACACCTCAGCCTCCCCTTCCAAAGCTAGGGTGGCCAAAAATCTGGGAGTTTTGGTGGAGAGAGTAGAAGGCAGGTGTGGGTACAGACTGAGGCCACACCTGCCTCGGCTTGTGCCCCCTGACTCACCCTTGTCCTGCTGGATGACATTTATTTTGAAAGGGATCCTCCATTTCGCTCCTCTGCTGCCCGCCTGCCTGCCTCTCTGTTTCAACACCTTCCTCTCCCTAGGGTCCCATGAGGCCGGCTGCTCTGGGGAGTTCTAGGTCTGAGAAACTGTCCTGGGGCCAGAAGATAAGGTATTCTCACAAAACTTTCCCCACTCCCTATAGGATGACATTGCCCTATGGTAGACCTCAGAACTGAAGCCTCACAATGACAGAACCGGAGACACTGGCTCTGCTGGACATGAAGGAACCCGAGACTCTGGAGAAGAGCCCACCGCAAGCTTTAGTACTGCAGTCAAAGGAAGAAGGTGGGACTGAGTCCCCTGGAGCTGAGTCCCTCAGAGTGGGGTCTTCAGTAGGGTCTCCTATAGTCAGGGAGGGGCCTGAGGATGGTCCAGACAGCACAATAAGTGAGGCTGCCACTTTACCCTGGGGAACTGACCCCCATCCCAGTGCCCCACTTCCGGATCCCCCGGGCTGGCGAGATATTGAACCAGAGCCCCTAGAGTCAGAGGCACCTACTAAGTTGGACGAGCCACTCAAAGAGGATGCCAATCTGCTCCCAGAGAAGACAGTTAGGGCCTTCGTGCCCATTGACCTACAGTGCATCGAGCGGAAGCCACAGGAGCACATCATGCATCGTGAGGCTGGACCAGGCGAGCTCAGGAATTTCCTGCCAGCTCGACTCAGCCACCCTGAGCCCCCAGAACGCAAGTGGGCTGAGGCCGTGGTGAGACCCCCTGGCCGGTCCTGCGGGGGCTGTGGAAGCTGTGGAAGCCGTGAGGCACTGAGAGCTGTCGCCTCGGTGGTGGCCGCCCTCATCTTCTTCCCCTGCCTGCTGTACGGAGCATACGCCTTCCTGCCTTTCGATGCCCCAAGGCTGCCCACTATGAGCTCCCGCTTGGTCTACACCCTACGCTGTGGGGTCTTTGCCACCTTTCCCATCGTGCTCGGTGAGTCTGGGCCCATGGGAGAAGGGCTACCTGGGAAGTGGATTACAGAGCTTTCGATTGGGTAGTTTCTCTTCATTCTGCTGAAACCAATCAGGGCATCCCCAACCTGCCACTCTCTGTCCCCTCTCCTCCAGGGAGCTCTTGTGTCCATTCTGTAGCCTCGATCTAAAGAACTATCTTCTGAGAAACCCATCCTAACCTTCCTGCCTTTTCTGATCCCATATGCTTCCTCTCTTGCCAGGGCTCCTTGTGTACGGACTGAGCCTATTGTGCTTTTCTGCGCTTCGGCCCTTCGGAGAGCCGAGGCGGGAGGTGGAGATCCACCGGCAGTATGTGGCCCAGTCTGTGCAGCTCTTCATCCTCTACTTCTTTAACCTGGCTGTGCTTTCCACCTATCTGCCCCAGGACACCCTCAAGCTGCTCCCGCTGCTCACCGGTCTCTTTGCCATATCTCGGTGAGTCGGACAGGGCTGGGGTGGCCATGGCTGGGGTAGGCATGAGGAAGGCACGATTCCAGATCCCCCAGGGAGCTGAAGGTCTGCAGACCTGAGGTCCAGGATGGGAGTCGGGGTGGGGTGTTTCTGGATGTGCACCAGGCAGTGATGAGCCTGCTGTCTGTTGAGCTACACGGGGTAGCAGTTGGTCTCAGACCCATGGCAATGGGGAGCTTTTGACTTACATATTACGGTGTTGAATCCATTGCCCTCACGCATCTAAGCACAGCCCCATATACTCTAACCTCATTTGTCATTTAGTGTGTCCACTGAAGCTACTCTACTCTGTAGCTCTCCATCCAAATAGCTTTAAGAATTGGCCTCTACTCAAAAAACCAAAAAAAAAAAAAAAAAAAAAAAAAAGAATTGGCCTCTAGCTGAACACCAAATGTGGAGCGTTTTCTGTTTTATTTTGTTTGAGACAGTCACCATCTCATGCAGCCTGGACACAGCTCTTGGCTACCCTCCTGTCTCAGCCTCTCAAGTGCTGGGATCCCCACCACACCCCTTTCCAGTTTTAAGAGTCCTAATGGCTAGGAAATTCTTCCTTAGTGCTAGAAATTGCCCTAAAGCTGATGGAGTAGCTTGCTCAGGCCTGTGATCTCAGTATTTGGGAAGCTGAGGCAAGAGGGTTGCCAAGAGTTCATACCAGCCTGAACTCCTTGGTGAGTCCAGGCCAGCCAGCACAACACAACCATGACCTTGTCTCAAAAGAAAGAAACAAGTGGCCCGGCGTGGTGGCTCATGCCTTTATTCCCAGCACTCGGGAGGCAGAGGCAGGCAGATTTCTGAGTTCGAGGCCAGCCTGGTCTACAGAGTGAGTTCCAGGACAGCCAGGGCTATACAGAGAAACCCTGTCTCAAAAAACCAACCAACCAACCAACCAACCAACCAACCAACCAAGAAAGAAACAAGTGGGCTGGAGAGATGGCTCAGTGGTTAAGAGAACAGACTGCTCTTCCTGAGGTCCTGAGTTCAAATCCCAACAACAGCATGGTAGCTCATAACCATCTATAATGAGATCTGACACCCTCTTCTGGTGTGTCTGAAGACAGCTACGGTGAATTTATATATAATAAATAAACAAATTTTTAGAAAGGAAGGAAGGAAGGAAGGAAGGAAAGAAAGAAAGAAAGAAAGAAAGAAAGAAAGAAAGAAAGAAAGAAAGAAAGGATTGCCCCCAGCCAGGCATGGTGGCGCACGCCTTTAATCCCAGCACTCGGGAGGCAGAGGCAGGTGGATTTCTGAGTTTGAGGCCAGCCTGGTCTACAGAGTGAGTTCCAGACAGCCAGGACTACACAGAGAAACCCTGTCTTGAAAAACCAAAAAAAAAAAAAAAAAAAAAGAAATGATTGCCCTGACCCCGACCTTCATGATTCAGACACTAGACTCCACCAACCAGTTCTTGCATTTAAACAGCCCCCTCTAGTGGTTGAATGGCTTTGATACCCTTGCTCTCTAGGTGGGAATCTGCTTGTCAGGAAGCCTTGGTTAAGAGCACTGGCCTCTCCACCCAGAGGACAGTTCACTCTCACTGAGGTCTCCTTCCCCCACCCCCCATTTTTTTCATATGATTTGAAGTCATCAGTGAATTTTATTTTATTTCATTGAGACAGGATCTCAATATGTAACCCACACTGGCCTGAAAATATGTAAATCAGACTCCTCTCAAACTCTCAGCAATCTTCCTGCCTCAGCCTACTGAATATTGAAAGTGAGCGTTTTGTTTGTTTTGTTTTGTTTTGTTTTGTTTTGGGACAGGGTCTTTACATAACCCTGGCTGTCCTGGAACACACTGTGTAGACTAGGATGGCCTCAGACTCATAGACTTGCCTGCCTTTGACTCCTGAGTGCTAGGATTAAAAGCCTGTGCCACCACACCAAGCAGGATCTTGGTTTCTTTATCTGCAAAGGGTAAATACAGAACACACTGGAGCTAAGAATGAGAATGGAGCCTGGTGCGCAGGCCTGGGGTCCCCCGGCAGTGCTGTGCTCAGGCAGGAGGACCCCCCCCCAGCCCCCATGTTGTAGGCCATTCCAGGGCAACACAGTGAGACTCTGACTCAAATAATAACCAAAAAGTAACAAGCAAAGCAGCTGAGAGTAAGGGGAGACACTGGGTTAGGGGTGCAGCCCAGTTACTGGAGTCCATGCCTAGCAGACAGAAGGCATGAGCCTCAGGCCCCAGCACTGCTGGTAGAGCCCGTTAACCCCTTCACTTGGGAGAGCGAAGGCAGGTCTAGAGGAGCTGGAGATATAGCTCAGTGATAGAGCACTTGCTTAACTTTGTGAAACCCTAAACCACAAATTACTTTGTCGGTATCTACAAAACAAATGACCATAGAAACCATAGCACTGGATGCCTAATGTTGGGTTGAGGAGAAGAAGGTGGGAAATAGAAAAGGGGGAGACAATATCAAAGTTGTATTCTCATTTCACTTTCCATCACGTAAATGAACATTTAATTGTAATTTAATTAAATATGAAATTAAGTTTTGCCAACTTAAGGCAGATTTCTGAGTTCGAGGCCAGCCTGATCTACAAAGTGAGCTCCAGGACAGCCAGGGCTATACAGAGAAACCCTGTCTCAACCCCCCCCCCCCAAAAAAAAAGTTTTGCCAGCTTAAATGTTCAGTAGTAAGTAGAAGACAGGAATAAGAGTCTCACTTCAGCTGGGCAGTGGTGGCTGGCATATGCCTTTAATCCAGCACTTGGGAGGCAGAGGCAGGCTGATTTCTGAGTTCGAGGCCAGCCTGGTCTACAGAGCGAGTTCCAGGACAGCAGGGCTATATAGAGAAACCTTCTCTCGAGAAAAAAAAAAAAAAAGAGTCTCACTTCAGAGAGATGTGGGAAAGCAGATATCGGGGACATACATATAAACTGGGTGTTTGGAGTAGTATTGGCGCTGGCAACCCTTCCTGTCTGCTCTTGACAAATTGGCTGGACCCTTGTTCTGTCTTCTCAGGCTGATATACTGGTTGACCTTTGCTGTGGGACGCTCCTTCCGAGGCTTTGGCTACGGCCTGACTTTCCTGCCACTCTTGGCCATGCTGGTGTGGAACCTTTATTACATGTTCGTGGTGGAGCCAGAGCGTATGCTCACTGCCTCCGAGAGCCGCTTGGACTACCCTGACCACGCCCGGTCTGTTTCCGACTACAGGCCCCGCTCATGGGGCTGAGCCAACTAAAGCTGCACAGGGGGCTTTCGGCACTTCCCTGGAACAGTTGCAGCCCTGGCCTTTGCCCGGGCAATGGACCTTTGATGCGAGGAACCTTGCTACTTCCCCACTGGGGCCCCAAATACCCCTACTCTCTCCTAGCCGCTGCTTTACCCCAGAGGAAGAGAGTCCAAGGGAGAAACTGGAGAAGCACACTTCCTTCTTGGTCAGCTTGCCACCACTGCATGGCACAGGAGCTATGGCGGGATGGTCATCTCACTCCCTAGCTCCCTGTGGGTCAGGAGTGCAGAGCCACAGCCCACTCTGAACTGTCTGTGCCAGGAGTCAAGGAGAAGAAAAACCTGCCTTAGCCGGGGGTAGAAGTTAATGTCATATCAGATAGTTGGTAAAGACCTTTCTAGGGGGCCTGGGGTCAGGACCCGCTACCACTGGCCTCAAGACTCTTTTGCCTCAGTCAAGACTGTTATAAGTAGCTGTTGTCTTTCCTGTCCCAACCTACACGGGTCTCTCTCTGTAAACTTCCGCTTTTCAAACTTCCAAGGAGTCCCACTATGAGGGGGGAGGGGCATAGAGCTAAAATCTCCAAAAGGACTCTGTGTGAATTCACATGGTGGCAAAGAAGGCAGAGTGCTGTCCGCCCAGCATATATCTGTGAGTATGTAATAAATCACTGTCAGGCTTCTGTGGCTCTTAAATTCTGCTCCATCCCGACCCCCACCCCGCCCCACCCCCACCCTCAGGCACAAGTTACCTCCTAGCATCAAGGGGTACAAAGGAGGACTGGGGAGAAACAGGCCCTCAAAGAGAAACTAACAGCCTTCCAAGATTTTCTCTCAGTCTTCCCGTTTGTTGAAACCGTCCCAAACCAGCCCAACAGCACCCACAAGTTAAGAGATTGGATCTAGGCTAGAGAAATGGCTCAGCCAGTCAGAGTACTTGCTGCTCTTGCAGAGGACTCTGGTTTAATTCCCTGTACCCACATGGTGGGTTACAGTTCCATGGGATCTAGTGCCCTCCCCAACCCCTTTACTGTACATCCATACAAACAAAAGACTCACAAATATATAATAAATACATACATCTCATTTAAAAATAAGAAGAGACTGGAATCTGGTATGGGGGAAAATGTCTATTTCATGCCCCTTGGGGCAGCCAACAGTCACTTGTGTAGACCTTCAAGTTTCATCCACAGGAAACGGGAGTACAGGGACCAGTGAGCGTGGCCTCTCCATGGGTTTGGAAGGACAACTTACTGGGACCCCCCCAGTAGGTTGAGGCTGGCTTCTGCAGAAAAGCAGGTCATGACACTGGGCCCCCCACCCTCCGACAGTCTGAGGTACAGCAGGGCAGACGTGGCTCTGCCCTTCCCTCTGGAGGGTGGGTTTCAGTTTATGGACTGGTACTCAGAATACTGCCTGTGGCGCAGCAGCAGAAATAGGCCTCCCCCCAGGAACATGAGTCCTGGGGCTCCCAGGGCCACCGCCATGATTCCGAGGACTAGTGGAGAGAAGACATCCACTGGAGGGAAGCCCACGCCCAGAAGCATTGACCTAGAGCAAGAAGGTTTACAAAGAAAGCTTAGGAAGGCGGGTTGAGCGGCTTGGCCTTTCTCCACTTTGACCAAACCCTTGGTTCTTACCAGCAAAGGTAGTATTGGTCCCAGTAGCCAGGGCCCGTGGGAGCCCCAAAGGTCAGATTGAAGGCACAGAAGTTGTTCTGGGACCCGAAGAAGGCTTGAACAATTGGTGAATGAGGGAGAGAAGATGCCAAGGTGGAGCGAAGAGTGGAAGCCTGGCAGGGGAGGGCTGATTCTCGGGCCCGCTCCTCCTCAGAGAAAGCTACTGGTCGCCATTGCATGAAGCCAGATGGAGAAGAGCCCCACAGCAGCTGGTTCAGCTGGAGAGACAAGCAAAGGAGGCATGGTAAGACAGACCAACCTGTACCAATCCCTCTGTTTCCCAAGCTCTCCCAGAATGCATGTCAGCGGGACAGGCATTAGGCCACCAAGAGTCCCCAGTACTTGTCTCTAGCTGCATATGTAGCTAGTTTGAGGCTAGCCTGGTCTATAAAGTGAGTTCCAGGATAGCCAGGGCTATACAGAGAAACCCTGTCTCGAAAAACCAAAATAAATAAATAAATGAATACAAGTCTTTTGGGGTTGGAGAGATGGCTCAGCAGTTATGAGCACTGGCTGTGCTTCCAGAGGACCTGGGTTAAATTCCCAGCACCCACATGGTGTCTCACAACTGACTGTAGCTCTAGTTCCAGGGGATTTGGCACCTTCACAGACATACATGCACATAAAATAAAAATAAATAAATCCTTCAGAAACCCAAACCCAGTCTTTTTTAACAACAACAAGTGGTTGGTAGATTTTCTGGGCTGCTAGTGGGATCCCACTTTACATTCGCATCCATCTATCTCGCACTGGAGGCCTGACCTGGAAGACGGCAGGTGCATATTCATCATCGATGGAGTTCTGTTCGTTCACTGAGGGGCAGTCAGGGCCCTGTCCCAAGGTGGCTACCTCTAGACCAAACAGGGAATGGTTTCCACGAGGAGAAGCTCCAACCAGGGCCACTTCTAACTGGCAGACATCTGCTGTGTGCAGGAGGCGAGGGGGCTGAGCAGGTCGACCAGACCTAGAAAAGGCTTGGACCTTGGAAGGAGAAGGAAGCCATGTGGGGAGAATGGAGCTTGAGGGATAGATACTCCCATCCTCACCAGTCATTTCTAGTTCCTTCCCCATATCCTCACCTTGAAGGTCAGGCTGCCGTTGGCAAATGCTCCAGTAGGATCATCTACAGGGCGGCCTTGAAAAACGGCGCTCAGGGTGGCAAGATCCAGTGAGTTGGTGATATTGTTCCAGGAGAACTTGGCCAAGGAGTATGGAGGGTATGGCTTTCCAGGAGGCTGTGCCCCCTCGGACGCGTTGGTGCTGTCAAACTCAAGCAGCTGGGGACAGGGTAGAGTGGAGGAGGCTTGCCTCTCTCTGGCTTTCTCTTGAATATTCCTCCCAGTCACTCCACCCAAAACTGCATTCACTTCACCCACCCAGGGCTAAACCCTTCCCTCGCCCTGGGGGGAGGATGGACTCTCTTCTTGGGCTCTTCTCTCTGAGCTCCTTCAGACCCTCACCCTGGTGAAGACGAGAGCGGAAGAAAACTGGATGCTGCCCTTGGGGAGCACGATTAGGGCCCCAGCAGGATCGGGAGACAGCAGGAGACTCCAGTTGACACTCAGGACACTCTGAGTGGTGTTGGTGGCCACCAGCAGCACAGCTGGAGGCCCCAGGCTGCTCCACACATAGTGCAGGGTGGAGTTGCTGCCCACTGCCCGGATATGAAGCAGGTTCTGGGGATTTGGCCAGCCGGAAATAACCTCCATAGATACCTGGAACACCAAGTAGTGGGGTGGAAGGAGCAAGATCAGGTATGCGCTCACAGGCAGAGTGGCAGCTTGTGGGTGGGGGACAGGACCTGGGCAATGTCAGGAATGACAAGGGCTCTTGAGGACCAGGCAAGAGGGAAGTGTAGAAACTGAGGGGAACTTGGAATCAGGGGCAGATGTAGGGTTGAGAAGATAGGGTGGATCCAGGATTACTCAGAGGGCTCTGAGCTAACAAGGCTTTTTAAGTTCCCAAACTTGCCTGTTCCTGGGCTACAATGTTTGACCCCTCCACAATCCTTCCCATCACTCGTGGCTCCACACTGAGCTCTCTGGGTTGTTTGTTATCTTTCTTGCATCCACCTTCCACCCCTCAGTTGTCCCAGATTCCGGTCATCCTAGAAAGGCAGGATTTCCGGAAACATCTATTACTTCAGTTCCAGAGCCCTTACCTGGCGAGTCTCTTCTCCCAGCAGGCCAAATGGAGCTGAACACATAAGTAGACTCAAAAGGAGCCATGGGGTCGCACAGGGGACCCAGCCCCGGTGAGGTCCCCAAAAGCGAAACATACAGCCACAGCTAGTTAAACTCAGCGGAAGAGCCTCAGAGTCACATGACTCCTTTTCTGCTGATCCCTTTAGAGGGCGTGCCAACAAAGTTCTTAAAGGGACCGCTTCCATTAACCCAGATCTCAGTTTAAGTTGGAATAGCCTCAGGAATGCTCAAGGTGGACAGGTATTTTATTATCCACAGGTTGGCCTGCAAGGCATCCTAGACTAGCTGTGCAAACATACTCCTGCCTTTCCTCAGACACCCTGCTGGCCCCAGCCGTCTGGTGAATATGCCCAGATTAAAATTTCCACGCAATTTAACAGAGTAATCTGTATGTTACTGCTCTGTGGTAGAAAGATATAGCGAGGTGTTGGAGTATGAGATTGATATAAAAGAACCCTTGGGGAGGGGGGGGTTCAGCAAGATGGCTCAGTGGGTAAATGTGTTTGCCCCAAACTGGACATAAATTCAGGACCAACAGGGTAGGAGAAAAATAATTGCCAGAAGCTGTACCCTGATTTACACATGCCTTCTGTGCATTGCCCACATAAAGCAAATACAATAAAATGTAAAAGAATGGTGGCGCACACCTTTAATCCCAGCACTTGGGAGGCAGAGGCAGGCGGATTTCTGAGTTTGAGGCCAGCCTGGTCTACAAAGTGAGTTCCAGGACAGCCAGGGGACACAGAGAAACCCTGTCTCAAAAAAAAAAAAAAAAAAGAAAGCTGGGCGTGGTGGCTCACACCTTTAATCCCAGCACTTGGAAGGCAGAGGCAGGCAGGTTTCTGAGTTCAAGACCAGCCTGGTCTACAGAGTTCTAGGACAGCTAGGGCTACACAGAGAAACAGTCTTGACCGCCCCCCACCACCAAAAAAAAAAAAAAAAAAAAAACCAAACCAAACCAAAAAAGTTAGAGATTAATCAAAGAGTCCTTAGGCATGGTAGTCTCAGAAAACAACCAGGACAGGAATGGAGGCTTGCTTCTGCAATCCCAGATTTTGAAAGACTGAAGTAGGAGGAAAACCATGAGTTTGAGGCTGGCCTGGATTACAGAGCCAACTCGAGCTAGAAGGAAAAACTGCCTTTAAAAAAGAAGTAAAACCAGCAATCGGGAGGCAGAGGCAGGCGGATTTCTGAGTTCGAGGCCAACCTGGTCTACAAAGTGAGTTACAGGACAGCCAGTGCTATACAGAGAAACCCTGTCTCGAAAAACTTAAAAAAAACAAAAAAAAACCAAAAAAAACCCAAGAAAACCCAAAAGGCTAGGGATGGAGCTCAGCAGTTGGGGTGTGTGCTTATTAGCATACGTGACACCTTGGGTTCAAAATCTCCAGTATAGCACCATATAACATCAGGTAAGGGGACCAAGACACCCTAATCCCAGCCAAGAGGTAGAAGGAAGAGGATCAGAAATTCAAAGTCTGGGGCATGTGAGAGGCTCAGGCAAATGCATCTCATTTATTGCATTACCAGGTGGGCAGGAAGGGTCTCATGCAACCCTGGCTGTCCTGGAACTCTTTATAAATACCAGGGTGGCCTTGAACTATCAAAGATCCACCTGCCTGCCTCTACCTCCTGTGTACTGGAATTAAAGGCATGAGCACCACAACCAGCCTGTTTTTCCTAGAATCTTAATTTTGACATGCAGGGTGTTCTGCCTGCATGTATGTCTGTGCCCTCAGAGACCAGAAGAGGATGCCAGATCCTCTGAGGCTGGAGTTACAGATGGCTGTGAGCCGCCATGGAGATGATGGGAATCAAACCTTGGGTCCTTTGCAAGAGCAATCAGCTCTTAATTACTGAGCATTTTGTCCAGCTCCAACTTAAATCTGTTAGACTAACACACAGTATAAATTTGAACCAGGTGTCCTGGCAAAAACCTTTAATCCTAGCTAACCAGGATTGCATAGAAGACCTTGCTAAAAAAAAAAAAAAAGAGCCGGGCATGTTGGCACACGCCTTTAATCCCAGCACTCGGAAGACAGAGACAGGCAGATTTCTGAGTTCGAGGCCAGCCTGGTCTACAAAGTGAGTTCCAGGACAGCCAGGACTATATAGAGAAACCCTGTCTCAAAAAAACAAAACAAAACAAAATTCAGGATTACTTACATGATGTTAAGCAAGTGCTTTGACAGAGCTTATACACTGAACCTACTTAAAGAGACAAGGTTCTCTGCGTAGCCCAGCCCTGATTATCTGGAACTTGCTCTGCAGACCAGGCTGTCCTTTCAGAAATCTGCCTGCTGCAGCCTCCAGAGTGCTGGGATTAAAGGCATATGACACCATCTAGGCCTGTTTTGTCCTTTTTTTTTTTTTTTTTTTTTTTTGGTTTTTCGAGACAGGGTTTCTCTGTATAGCCCTGGCTGTCCTGGAACTCACTCTGTAGACCAAGCTGGCCTCAAACTTAGAAATCCGCCTGCCTCTGCCTCTGTTCTTTTTTTTTTTTTTTTTTTTTTAAAGATTTATTTTATTTTATTATATGTAAAGTACACTGTAGCTGTCCTCAGACACTCCAGAAGAGGGAGCCAGATCTCGTTACAGATGGTTGTGAGCCACCATGTGGTTGCTGGGATTTGAACTTATCACCTTCGGAAGAGCAGTCGGGTGCTCTTACCTGCTGAGCCATCTCACCAGCCCCTTTTTTTTTAAAGTATAGAATAGTTTGTTTATTCAGGGCATGGAGAGGGGAGTTAAGAGGGTAGTATAGGCAGAGAGAGAGAGAGAGAGAGAGAGAGAGAGAGAGAGAGAGAGAGAGAGAGAGAGAGAGAGAGAGAAAGAAGAGAG